>JAPYMA010000611.1:0-23517 GCA_035041965.1 Anisakis pegreffii | reverse complement strand
TACTATAGGAATATTGAAGTTGCCATCTTCAGGACCACCGTCTTCTCAGGTTTGCCCAGGAACACTTGAATTTCTTTGCAGCATCCGATCCAGCGGAACGTCTGCATTCAGGAAAACATAATTTTGTAGAGCAATTATCTTATTTGAGGAGATATAGTTATTTTCTTAATGACATACACTTTTCTATCTTCAAACCTACCGTACTCTCAAGTTTGCTCAGTAACATATCAATTATTGCACTCCATTCGATCCAGCAGAATCTATAGATTCTGGAGAACATACATTTTGTTGGGCGATTTTGCTTTGCTGATTTTGCTTTTGCTATTTTTTTAATGCTACCTCAACTAGCGTAATGGTGCTAATTGATATGCATTTGATCACCATAGATCAATAGATATTATACATTACTATAGAAATATGCGTTTGATATATTCAAGCCTACTCATGTTAGCAAAATTACTGAGCAGAGTATATGATATTCTGAATCTAGAGGTTCTGAGGAGTGGAATGGTGAAGAGAAACTCATATGTTACCTGACAAACATGAGAGTACCGGTGGTTTGAATTTTGTAGAGAATTTGCATAGTTCACTTTAGCACAGAAGAGAACTCGCATAGTTCTCTTTAGCATTGAAGAGAACTCTCACAGTTCTCTTCAGTAAGGAGGACTATTTTGTGTTCTTGCGGCAATTCGTTTTGCCCACATTATTTCCATTGGTTATTAAAATTGAGGAAAAATGGAATTTCCTTTACTTTCACGTTTTTCGCTTATAAATTTTTATGTTTTTTTATCATTCAGCCATCATTTTTTTCGATGTTTTTTTGCGCATTCTCGTTCCTATGATTCCTTTATAATTGTTTTGGGCATCTTGAAGTAATAAGGTCATTATATTTTCCTACGGTTTCCTGTGTTGTGTTTCGATTCATTCAGATCAATCATCTCATTATTTAATAGTGGTAATGAAACCTATTAAAATTGTGATGATCGATTCGAATGATTCCATGCGTTAATGTTAAACATCTGTCGAATAGAACATGTTTTCCCTGACAAATGCAAACAGATACCAGAAACTGACCAAAGATTATTATCATTACGTGTTTGTTATTATCACTATGACTCTTACTTTCAATCCTAATTTTTTGGAACACACCTGAAATTGCCTGAATATATGAATAAACGATGAATGGAAAACATGTTTTATTCGATAGATGTTTAACATTAACGCATGACTCTTTTTGTACATGGTTTTGATATCATTCCTTATTCCATTAGTACTATTCGCTAATTCATTTATATTATCACTGCTGTGGGGTTCGATATTCGTCTTGGATAAATGCTCCATATTTATTTCGTACGTTGTCCACAGCAGCAATGCGCAAGAAGTTCTTCCAGTCGTGTTTTTTCGAGCCAACAATTGAAATATGATTCGTTCGAATACTGAAAGCAATTAACATATTTGTGTTGCTTTCAAGAAATCAGTATCGTTTCATGGTGTTCAGTAAAATTAGCATTGATCATGTTGAGATCATCAATATGCAGTCGATCAACTATCACATACAGTTTCATTTGCTCATAACATGTTGAGTAAGGATTAAGAACTGAAGGTTAGATTCAGATCGGAATTTTTAAGATGAACATTACATTCGGGATCACTTTCGAGGAGTAGATAGCAATGTTTCCTTTGGATAATGTTTTTTTTTGAAAATTGGGGCCTGTGGAGTAAATTTTCAACTTTGAGGCATTGTTTGCGAAATATCAACGGAACTGTGATCGTTTCTGAACATCGGATACGGCAGTTTCGTAGAAGATATTTCAAATGGAATAATGGAATATATGACTGAGTAATCATGAATATTCGCAGATGAATCAGAAGTTATGCTTACTTTTCAGCACATTTCCAACGACAATATCTACTATCAACGCGAATTCTTCGTCGACATTCACGTGTACATAGGTCCGATAGTAATCTGGCAACATTGAACTGGCCCCGTACAACACTGACCACCACAACTGATACGTCGTCCTCGTCAGTTATAACTTGTGATAGTAATACCTGAATGCTGAATGCATACAAACCATTTTTGTTATCATCACAAACGCTCTTCAATCATTTGATCGTTCATTTCCGATCATTCTTCAAAAGTATGTGCAATTTCCAGTCTAGAATCCAGAAACTCATATGATATGATATTGTCGCTGTGATGCTTGGAAGCCGGAAAAAAGCTCAATTTAATATGACTTGTAGGTGCCGATAGAAATGCAGACGAATAACAGTATGGTAACCAGGAGTTTGGAAGAGAACTAATCCTAAGTGAAGGCCAAGAATAAGATGAGGGATTCGACTTGCAAGTTCGTCAACTGAAACTGGATGCACAGAGTGATAATCGTTGATAGTTGTGTAACTATTGAAGAGATTTTATTTGATCCTTAATGAAAACAGATAAGAAAGCATGCGCTCCGATGAAATTAACCTGAGTTGTGTACGTATTGGTGGTTCGATTATAGGACGATGCATAATCTGTGAATATATTGCAATCACCCGACTTCGCACACCAATCCGATAGCTTAGAAACGGTTTCAACGATGCTTTTGACATGAAATTATTGCACCTTTTAGTTAACGCATCAGTAAAGAGCCAGCCCATTCAATAGCGAATATCCTATGTGCTCCTCTCATTCTATATCTCTCTTTATTTTCAGTCTGCTCTTCGACTCTCATTCTCTGTTTCTCTCTATCAAACGAAATGAGACGATTATGGTATTGGGATGGAATAAATGAAACCGGTTTAGAAATGTGCGGATAATAAGCAAACTGAACGATAACTTAAATGAACTAAAGAAGTGTACCTCAGAGTTACTGATCGCAGTGAAGATATCAGTGAGTGATGAACGATTACAAGTGAACAAGGTGAAATACTCAACAATATGCATGTTGATAAAAATAGATGGTGATAAGTAGAGCGATTGGTCTCGAGGTAAAAGGTCGTCGAGACGAGCGTCGAGTAGTTGACGTTGTCGTGATGTGAGCATCTGCTGCCTGAACAAGTCGAACGGTATTCGCATACCGCTCATGTATAAATTCGTTTCATTTGACACTTCAAAATATTGTTTCGCAACCAGAATACACGTGCAATTTACCTGAAATATGTGCTTTGTTCAAGCAACAAAAAATTTTAAAGAGTTCTGTATGGCGACACTCTCGAAGAAACGTGAAAATGAGGAGGGATTTTCCTTGTTTAGTATTATGCGATTACACTGATGAAATTGAACGCATTCTTCTTGAGGTATTCTATGTTGTACTGAGAATTCCTCACGCGCTTGATGACCTCGATGCACAAAACAGCAAGTACACAATAGCCTAGCTTGCCAAGTTGTCCATCCCTAACCTAGTACGATACCTATTGCGAAAACGATCTATGTTGTACTGAGAATTCCTCAGATCCTGTTTAAGATACAAGGCGTGGAATGTTTCAGTATGTCTTCTTCCACGGAACAACTGAATTCAACCTCACCAAGTAACCCTCTCATTCTCTATTCTCTCACTGTGCACGCTATTTTCCTCTACACTATCTATGCTTCTATACATTTCACGTAAGAACGAGAGAGAGAGTCCACAGATTCGAAGTTGCAGGCTCATAACACAGTCAGTTCTTGTAACAAAGAACTGTAACTTTCACAGATTATAGGCCTTGGGTTAAGCTCATCTTGCATCGAGCCTATTAATCTGCAATTGCACGTGGCCAAAAATATAAGGCATATACAATAGGGCCGAATACAAGACTTGATTTTTTCATGGCACAGTAGCATGGAATATCGAAAATTTTTGAGTTCGGCTTTTGTTTTAGGAATCTTTTTTAAGATTTCGATTCAGCTTTGCATTGTTGATTTAACGCAGTCATTGGATTTATTTTTGTCAAGATGGCATCATCCACTTTCATCCGTTGAAATCGTATTGGGATTCTCTCAAAGTTTCGATATCGCAGACTCAGACAAGTGGGCAATTCTCGAGCTGCTAAGCTGTAATTTCGAGAGAATATAAATCTTGATCAAGACTCATTTTGCATAGAACAAGTTAATAAACTATTGCTTCTGGCCAAATATATAGGGCGAGGAATTTTTCAGATCTAATTTCTTCAAGAGCGTAAGAACACTAAACATTTAAATTTCTAGGCTCAAATATCGTTTTGGGACTGAGTTTCCATATTTTAGATTGAGTTTGATTATCGATTCTACACGTCTCTTTTTCGTACACGGACTCTGCTTTTCTACGCTTCACCATTTCTGTAACTTTAGCCAGATCCGAAGTCAATGGCTTATAAAGCCAAATCTTGATCTAGCGAGCTGTAACTTCACGTAAACTCATTTTGCTTAAAATCACTTTGTTAACTATTGGTTTCGGCTAAAAAAAATATGGGGCACGGAATTTTTCAGAATTGATTTTTTGCACACCATGGGAACATTGAATATTTAAGTCTCCGAGCTCAGGTATCGTTTTGGAACTCAATTTTTTAATGTTAGATAGAGCTTTCCACTGCCAATTCAATGTTGCCATTGAATTCATTTTTGGTCAAGCCTTTCAGATATCGCCCATTTCGTTCACAAAACTGTACCAAGATTTTGCTGGAGCTTCGATGTCGCAAGCACACGACTCAGTCAATTCCTACTCTAACAAGTTGTTGTCCTAGCTGATCATAGAACCTAAGCGATACTCATTTTGCACGAACTCGGATAATTCAATGTTTCTTCTTCCACGAAATTGAGTCGAAATTAGGCTCTCTACGCGGCCCTCTCATTCTCTATTCTCTCAGTTTACACGTTCTTATTCTCTACACTATCTTTGTTTCTCGAAAACTCGTTATGTATGTAGTAACGTGACAGAGAGTCCATAAATTTGAAATCAAAGGCTTAAACTCAATCTGTTGCAAAGATATTTCTGTCAGTTGCAAAGACCATTCATCTTGGCTTCTAATCATTCAACGCGAAACACGTTGTTCGGTGTATCTGATAATCCATCGAGTAATGTATGAAAGAGTTTACCTGAATATCGGACATTGGAATACAAACAGACGATGAAACATCGCAAATATTGAAGGCATCTGTGGTGATTTTCATTGTGCCCATAATTGTTATGAGCTGACAAATGAATCGTTGCACTCGATCCTTCTTCACCAATCGTTCTAGTACCATTACAGTGAACTGTGCTACAAGAAAAAGAGATTTCAAAAGCATTTCGGAAATTATTGGAGAATATTAATCGCACTAATATCTCCGAGATACCATTTTTCCGCTGTTGATAAGCGCAATTTTAGGCATTTGCTAAGCTCACATTCATGACTGATCAAATGTGTTCAGTCCTTCAGAATGTTTATACATGTGATGGCTCAATGAACTGATGGCATTCTATGGTTATATCAGTAAGTTCTAAATGAATGACAATGATATTTCTTCGTGCTGAAATATCCTTGAGAATATCCCATCAAAAACATTTGGAAATTAATAGATAAGGTATTCATTTCTCAATGCTAATAAATAAACGCCTTGTCAGCTGATCGAACTGCGGTGAAATGATCGATTGTCGATCAAAAATGAGTTGAAATTGCGCACATATTTATTGTTTATTCATTGCAATGTTTATTTCGTTGGAGTTGTGACTCGAAATGTATTGCTTACTCATATCATATTCGATTTAATGTGATATGAATAAGCAATACGTTTCGATATGATATGTTTGCTTCGTTACCAGCAGCAAGAAGGGTCAATATGATTTATACTATGGGCATGCAAAAGCACGATGAAATTTGCACACGACTGAGATCAGTGAATGTTGCTGGAGTAATAAATAATAAGGATGATAAAGAGTTTGATTTGATTGGATTGTATTCAGATATCTGAACGTTTTCTTCTACTCAAGTACAATTTGAACTGAAACGCCTGAAAGATCGGTAGAAATCATTAATTTCGTTTCTTTTTTGCACATTTCACTTCAATGAATTAGCCGATTGCATTGCTGCATTTCTTTGAACTTATCTTAATTTTTACACAAATTATTCGGTGGGTCTCTCGAAACACATCCACAGAGAATAACGATTAAACTGCCAATTAATTTATGTTTTCACTCACAAACACTATAAAGTTTGATCTTCTGCATCTTATATGTATTTGCAATCAATTTGATCGAGGAGGCTGGCTAGCTGCAGATGTGATTTCTCTGAAATTATTTGCGATTTTTGAGATCATTCAAATCCCCAAATCCAACTGAATCTATACGTGAGCATCCAAACATTTTATTCACCAAATTTCTACTGTTTCATTTTTTTCAAATTTTTGTCTCTTCAGAATTTCAATTTCTTCAGTTCCGTTCAATATTTTCTGACGAATTCAACGATACTAAACAGAAATCTGCATTTTTAAATCTATTGACAACTCACTTTGTGATGTTTTTCGAATTTTTGAAATGAAATGGATCATAAGAATTTGGAATTCTCACCTATGCACATTATCAGTCGTTGCAGACACACTTATCAATAGAAAGGCATTGCAAGTGCTCATCTACACTGATTATGTGCTAATTCTTCAGGTGAACAGTTTTATTGTGTTGACTGTTTGAAGTTTGGTGCCTACAGCCATCCTCTTTTCAAACCATTTCTTCCAATCACCACAAAAATTTCACTCTTCATTAACAAGTTGAACAAGAAATACTCTGCTTGTTCGCTGACTGCTCAAACAAAGTCTATTTCATGAATAAGCATAATTCTCTTGAATTCATTTTCTCGTACAATATTTGCATTCTATTGATTTTAATTTATAGAACAGTTAAGTAGTCAACTGATGCAGTAACTCACCTACATTTACAATATTTCGATTATTGAATATTTCAGTAGTTATTTTGATTATTCATAGTCAGCTAACTTTGATTGCGGAACGCGTGAGTTTATTTTCACTAATTTGCTCGAGACTCGGACTGATTATTTCTCGAGAATTGTTCCCAGTAATGAATGATTTATTTTGGGATATTCCATGGAATAATGGTGTAATATATCTGATGATACAATTGTATTATTGGATCATGTTCGTTGCTGCAGCTCTAACGTCACACAGTCATTATTATGTGCTGCTTTGAGAGTTTAAGTGCTAAATTCCAGAAGAAATAGAGTTTTTCTCACATTGTGCTCACGATGGACGAATCATTTTCACAGATGATGGAATTTTTTATAGACCTCTTTGATTTACTGGATATCGTTATGATTGATTGCCATTAGTTGATGAATCGTAATTTGGACACATGTGTAATACTTCGTGTTGAATTTTGAAGACATACGGCAACAATATTTAAGCGCTGCGAAGTGTTTTAGCTAATTCGGATTCATTATGACCATAGTGAATTTCATTATTTGTTCGCCTTTGAACTCTTGCTAACTTAATGAAAAAAATGTAATATCATTGACCATACACCGACGCAAACTCTTGCCCACTTCATGCAGTCGTCTGAATGGAAATCAAAAATTTGAAAAAAAATTGACATGATTTAGCTGACGTTTTGATTGTTCTAGATTCGTCGACACGATTCGGTTTTCGAATCGTGTCGACGAATCAAAAACAATCCGAACGTCAGCTGAAAACAAAAACAAAAAACAAAAATTTTTAGACAATTTTTTTTCCTGTAAACAAAAATTTTTCGAAATAACTTCTCACCATTCGTTTTACTTATTAAAACATGACGATACGGACAGGCTGCCTAGTGAAAGGTCTACCTAAGCATTATGAATGAAAAATAAGTAAATAACACTCAATTTGTTTGTTCGGAGCGAAATGATATTTGGGTATTCGGATCACGATTACAGTGGTCGCATTCCATTAACGATCTCGATTACAATTGCGAATTTACATTAACAGATGTACTGTTCAAAAAGAAGCTTTTCACTGCTATATGGAAACATTTACCAATCTCATCTGTCATTATGAATATATCATTACGTTGTTAAGCACACAGCGACTATCTGTTGAATAGATTCACTGTATTGTGCTAACAACTTGTATATCAGCTGTCATTTTGTGATGTTTATTAAGCTTTTAGGCGAGTAATGTCAATCGGTATTTTTTGCATTTCAATATTGACGAATTTTTTCATCTTCGAGGCATAAGTAAGAGTCCTTGAATAGCACCGGTTTGAAGGAAAGCAAAGATATTTTCAGTTTCTTTTTGAATCACACTTTCTTCATTCATTCTGAAAACTTCGCCTCAGTAATTGCTCAGAAAGCAATTAGTGCAGCCAACGTGGACTGCGACGATAGAGTTATAAACATTCGGTTTATTCTCATCGGTTGAGTCCCAGATCTTTGAATATGAGTATACGCTTTAGTGAGGTTTTAAGCGTCTCGTCAACGTGCGTCCTGATGTCCACCATAAAATTACCGATAACAGAGGGATGATACTTTCTGTGTTATTTGAAAAAAAGAGTAAATAAATTTTGACGTATATTTATGAGTAAGTATATGAAGGTGATATAGTTTTTCAATTGATTTTTTTGCTGTTCCTAAAAGGCGTTTTTAATAACCGTATATGACGACATACCCAGAAGAAGATTTATTCAAAAAAGCCAAAATTTTTGTCTTCTCACGATGAGAATGGAATTTGCTTGATTTAAGATCGTTTACGATGCTTGATCTTTTGCTTGGTCTTGATTTATCAAAGGATCTTAAAGATCTTAATCTTTTGCTTCAAGATTTTTTGCTCGATTTGCCTCATTTTGATTTAATATCTTAAGATCTTTAAGGTCTTAAGATATTTTTGTAGTGATCTCTTTCGATTGAACAATGCATCAAAAAGCGCTGAATTGATGGGGGAATACGTTTTCATTCGGTTTATTGATGCATCGGTGAGGTGATCGTTTTGGTGACGCTGAAATCGATAGTAATCGAAACGATAACGAGTTGTTTTCGAGTTTTCTTCTACGTAATGTATCGATCATGCATGATTGATACCGTAACGGTACTATGTTTATATACAAAGAGTACGTTCCTTAGCCAGTTTCACGACTCACAAACACTTTTCTAAAAACTTCCTTCCAACCAAAAACTGATAAATACTTCGTATTTCCTAATTTTAAGCTCGAAGATAATAATAAAGAAAACGATCATTCATAATAAGCATTAGCATTAGTGTTGTTTGAATCATTCAATATTATTGTTTTTGCTGCCGTTGCAGCAAAAATTTTTATCGCTATTTGAAATCTCTTCTGGTCGAACAGTTGAGTGTTTGTTCTTCATTCACAGTTGCTGTTGTCGATCAAAAATCGAACATTTCAGAAGACGTTGTATAAAAAATTTGCATTTGTTTCATCTGTTTTTTGACAAATGCGATCTGGATGAGTGAGTGAGTGTTTTCTCCATGAACACATGAATGTGGATTTCTTGCTCACAAATTTTTATCGCAACAATCGAAGAGTTCTCGATGAAATTCGTGCATTACCTTCTTCTCATCACGTTCTTCACAACCACTTTCTACTATAACGATAACAATTGTTGTTCAGAAGAACTGCTGTAAAACTTTTCAAATTTATTTGCTTATCGCTCTCACTGCAAATATTTGCTCACTTATTTACAGATGATTAACTGCTGGATTTTTCTTTCGTAAATTGTGATTTTTCAATGGTGAACTGAGCATTGCACATGCGGTTATCAAACGTCGGATTGTCCGATTGTAAGAGAATAATTATTAATTAATTGTCTAAATTTGAGGAATACGTAAGATTCATTTCTTTTCGAAATGAACTGTTCCGATTTTGAACAGTTTAAACAGCTGAACCTAAAAATAAATCATTTTATGAGAATATAAGAGTAATTACACTTGTAATTGATATTCCCGTTTCAGTTGGTATTGAATGAATAAATGAATGACTGCTTCATTGTGTGCGTTTTTAATATATATGAACTTAAAATATAAAATAATAAAAATTAACGAAATCGTGAAGTTTTGACGTTCGATAATTTCTTCGCAGACTCGACTTTGTTTACAAGTAAAATAAACGTTTCGTGAGCAAATGCACTCAAATTCGGTGCATTGAGTGATGTCTGCGATAGAGAGGATTGCGAATGTTTTGATGAAACCATTTGTCAGTGATAATCTGCGAGAGAAAGCATGGGGATTCCCCTTCGTAAACGCAATTGACTGTTAGGTATGCCTTAGCATTCATCCGTTTGCATTAGGTGTTCAGTACGTACATATACTAATGGATATAGCTTGTATATGAATGTGTATATGGTTATGTAGCCACGAACGAACGAAAAACAAGAATCGATACGCAACAGTAGTGGTTGGTGTTCGTTGTAGAGAAAGAAAAATTCGCCCAAACACGTTATCAGTAATAAATTCTCTCTTTGCGCTCGTTCTTATGAGGCATCTTACTTTTTCTGAACGATAACATCAAAACGTAAGATCTGAAGAGGATGCCCTAGTCTCTTTCTGAGCAAACTGTTTCTCATTAATATCGATGCTTAAGGTCAAATGTGTGATGCTTTGTCCAACACAATTCTCATTCTCTTGTCACATATCGAATTCCTTATAAATATTTTTCAGGCATTTTTGACGTTCTTAAACGTTGACCTTAATCTGTTTGATTTTGCATCTGATTGAACTGAGAACTTTGATCACTTTAATTTGCTACGTAAGTAAAAGATTATACTAGTCGATATGTTGTTCATGAATAAATATAATTGTTTACCTATTGCTTACCTTTATGTGGATATGGAAACGTTTCATGAATTAATTTCAATGCGGCAATTATGAGTGTTTATAATTTTATTCATATTCTCATTAACATTTTCGGTTAATAATTCCAGTGGAATTTGTCTATTTTTCATAAGCACTCATTTTTTCACTGAATATTATCACTACAACATCCTATGAGACTGTACTTTCCTTCTGTCACCAGCTGATTACCTATTCAAAGATATCATCGTTCGTTTGTTGTTTCATTTAATAACTGAAAAAGTCTTCTTGAAGGGTATTTCTGTTTTGTGTGTAGTGTTATCGGATTGAAAAATATTATTTGTGATAACTGATAACTTCACAATGTTTCAAACACATAATTCAGGCACATAGAAATGTTTTTAACAAGGCGTCTACTGGGCACGTTCCGAAGTGCCATTGCCAGGAAATTAGAACATTACAGTCAATTTCAACCGTCCTCTTTAACGATACAACAATATTTGGATTTCGGACGAACCGGTACCATGCAGTCATCGTTTTTATTTCTTAAGAATGAGTTGCTTGTAAGACTGGCGAATATTATGCAGGTACTAGTATTTCGCTGTCATTGGTATTGTTGTTGTCATTCTTATTGTAAATGACAAGCACTCATTGTCAGTATACTCGTTGAAGTTATTGAAGACGAAGAAATTAAAAATCACAAAAGTGAATGATGCTTTAGGCTGGCATCGATCACATCCAAAAATTTTAAATTGCAGATTTTGTTTACTCATACAATTGTTTTTGTTAACAGTATACAGTTAGTCAGCTTATGAGTAGAAATCAGCCGTTTAAAAGACGGTTTTTTGTGGTCAATTGTAGCAAAGCATTATGGCGAGAAAAAATTTTACAAACTTATCAACTGAATAGTTGACAGCGAACTGTACGCATCACGACCGAGTTCATGAAATTGTTCAACAGTTTGTCGCACAATGAAAAAAACACAATGAAGTTGGACAAGAAAAATAAACTTGTGAAGTGGAATATTCCCTTCATTTCAGGAGATTGATCTACTGCCACCGAATCTTTTGAAAATGCCTTCAGTTCGTCTTGTTAGCGATTGGTACTGTGAAAGTTTTGAGGATCTATTAGAATACGAAAATTCGAAAAGTGATCCTGATACAATGTCAAAGTAGTTTTTTTTAAGAATTTTTTATTTTCAGTCCATTCGGCA
The DNA here is from genome assembly GCA_035041965.1 of Anisakis pegreffii. Lineage (NCBI taxonomy): Eukaryota > Metazoa > Nematoda > Chromadorea > Rhabditida > Anisakidae > Anisakis > Anisakis pegreffii. The sequence goes on along the minus strand of JAPYMA010000611.1, from coordinate 11,599 downwards.
ATTGCAATTTTCAATTTCTTGACTGTAAATTTTCGTGTTTGAATAGTTTTGTGAAGGTAAGCTATCGCATCAAGGGAATGAAGTGTTAAAAGTGTATTTTAGGTTCAATGATCAATTGCAAAAAATTTTAAAAAGACATTCGAATGTTGTGCAAACAATGGCTGAAGGTTTGATTGAACTGAGAGAAAGTGAAGGAGTTGATATAGCATCCGAGCGCGGTATACAATATTTCTTGGATCGATTCTATATCAATAGAATATCTATTCGAATGCTTCAAAATCAACACCGTTCGTTCATTCACCCATTCTATTTGAATTGTTTGCTAATTTTATATGTTCATTCATTCAAACAGAGAGCATCAATATTAATTCATTCGTACTTCAGCGATTCCTATTGGCAATCGCGTGTTGCTTCAAGAAATTCGAATTGTAAACATTGATTTAGAAGAGAAAACAATTGGAATGAAATGTTTTAGTGGTGATATTCGGCGTGGTGCTGCCAGAAAGTCCTCAACATATAGGCTGTATTGATCCATTGTGTGATGTTGAGACGGTCGTGAAGGATGCTTACGAGAATGCTAGGTTCCTTTGCGAAAGGTTCATTTTGTGCTGATTCTCTTGTCAGTTTGTTTGCTAGCAATTACTTATATTGCAAGTGATATGATAAGTTTTCATATAAATCTGTTTGGATCATTCTCAGGTACTATTTGACATCACCAGACATAAATCTTGACTTACATAATATGGTTAATCCGGGTCGACCGATAACGATTGTTGCCGTACCGTCACATTTATATCATATCATGTTTGAGTTATTCAAGGTTCGTTTGAAGGTCATCGTTCTGAATCCGTTTTTTGACTTATCGTGCAAGTTTCATGAGAGTATTGATGAAGTTTCCTTGTTTCATTTCTGTTTCCCTGAAAACAGTTTAATTCGTTGAATATATCGTAAATACTGACGAACGTTTATCAGTTCTTTTTAGTGGGAGATTTTTTTCATGCGTATTTTTGTTATCGCCGATAGTCGGAGATGGCCAGTTCTTACAGAATTCAATGCGTGCCACCGTCGAAAACCACGGAGTTGATGAAGAATTGCCAGCCGTCGAAGTGAAAGTTGTGAAAGGTGCTGAGGATCTCTCGATTAAGGTTCGATGAGACCACTGATATCATTTATTTTATTTCATACACATTTCGATTTATGAGTATATGTTTCCAATCACCGTGTTCGATTCAGTTACAATCATCTACTTGCAACATAGCGAAAAAGTAAAAACATTCTTAAGTAAATATTTAAGGGAATGGGATCACTTATGTTATGTTATAATATCTCTAAGGATTTGATAATGGAAACGATTTTGAACTGATTTTATGATCACTTCAACGAATATGTCAGATGAATACTCTGCAATTTCATTTTTGAAGAATGCAATGAATGAAAAAAGAACTGATTCAGATAAGCGATCGAGGAGGTGGAGTGTCGAGAACAATTTTGGATCGTTTATTCAATTATATGTACACTACAGCTCCACCGCCACCTCGTGACGGCACACAAGCACCCCTTGTATGTTATGAAGCAATGATATTTTTGAATTGTTTAAGAAAATTTCCTTAGAGATTCAGGAAAATACTTTTCGGAACCATGTTTTTTTTGAACTGCGAAGGAGTTACGGAAGTTTTCGGTTCAGGAATTTCGAATTAGGCATGAACTTTGTTCTGAAATAATGACAGTTGGTTCCGTTACTAGAAAATTGCGTTTTTCTTTCGAAAATGAGAGATATATTCAGTGAATTTTCTCAGTAATTGTTGGTGTTTTTGGGAAATTTTTGAGTGAATCTCAAACAAATCGGTTCACTTTCAGGCAGGATATGGGTATGGATTGCCTTTATCACGACTTTATGCACGTTATTTTCATGGTGAAATGTTTTTGGTTTCGATGGAGGGATATGGCACTGATGCGATGATATTTTTGAAGGTAATCGAAATGTACAATTCTGTGAAATAATTTATTTCTGAAATGAAACCAAATTTTGGGCTTAATAGACATTTAGTAGGTGATTGATGAGTTGATATTTCAGGCACTTCCGGTTCAAGCAAGTGAAGTGTTGCCCATATATAGTTCATCATCACGAAGACAGTTGACGATGAGCCCTCAGGTTGCCGACTGGTCTCATCCTCTGCCCAATCATGGCAATCGTAAATCATGAGAGACTGTCTTCTAGACATTGATTGTTTCATTTTGATTGAGTGATTGTTCGTTTCAGTTACAAATTCAGTTGCTGACAATTATGATTAGTTGGTGTAATATTTCGTTATATATAGCGAGCGATCAAGCAAAGTCTCAGAAGTAATATCTCATTCAGTCTGAATTTAGTTTAAGTATCGCACGAGTTGATTGCCTAACCAATTCGACATCATTTTCATGTGTGCAGATTTTTTTTTCATCTTAATACTTTTCAGATTCAGATTGTTATCTAAAAGCGTTGTATGTGAATTTTTTTCCTCAAAATTGTCTTCTTGTTCACTGCCCAAGTAATATTTGAGTTTGTTATAGTCCTCGGTTTGTGCTTACTTTTGTCTTAATACAAGAAATGCTCCCACTTAACTTTTTGAATTGGATTGCTCAAAAGATACATCGATTGTTCAATATGGGTCTGTCTATTCATTATTCAGTGTGGAGATTGTTGTTTCTTATTATTATTGGCATTAATTCATTATGCATCTTTTATGCTTATTCCCACAATAGTAATATGAAAAATTCTTTTGCAAATCATAACAATCATTCTTCTACGCCAACAATTCATCTGTGTCAATTGCAATCACTTTCATTCATTCACACTGTTATTTTATATGAAATTCTTGAAGCGATTGATCATATCTTTCGATGTGTTGTTTATGTCAGAAGAACGTAATTCAGTATTGTTCGATTTTTAATGGAAATCGAAATTGAATGAAATGATATCGCTGTGCCTGTGAAAACGAACCGACTTTGTCATTTGAAATTAATTAAAATATTCATAGGCATGTTGTCACAATTGGCTTATTCATCCGAGTTTGAACAAAAAAGGAATTTGTTTGTTGGTATTAATGTATGCGCCTCTATTGTGGTAATTGTTTGTTTTCGTTCATTTCTTTTGAAGTTTTCATTTTTCGGCCTTAATGCTCGAAGTATTCAGCTGACTGAAATTTTTCTCTAGCAAAAAATTTTAGTTGTAGACTTCTTCAGAGATTATGTCATATTTGAGGAAATTGAAACTGAATGATGTCTTTGAACATTCATATGATTGGAACTGTCGAAATGAGTGAGATGATGGTCTGTCTGGCTGAAAATAGAAACAGTTGTAGTGATACTTCACTTGAAGTTTCTCATTTGAAAGATTGATTCACGTCGCCTAAGCCCATCATGTCTATCAGATGTTTCTCATTGTTCACCACGATGAATTTGCCGATTTGTTTTATGTTTTATTTGGAAATGTATAGTCGCATGTGTATATAGTAATAATTTTTATTGGATCACAGTTCTAGCGAGCCGTTAAACGGGTCGAAGCATTTTGTTTATTAATTTTGTTGTTTATGATATTGATTGTATTGTGAAGGTGTTTTTAAGTTACATCTCTGACTTTGAATTCACTGGTTACGTTATTTTTTGAGTGTTATTTGTTCATTTTTGAAGTGTTGTATTGGAGTTAGGAGAGGAATTGTGAAAGTTCGTTGAGCACTTTGATGTTTAAATGAAGAGGATGTTGGTTGTCATTTGATAGACAGTTGAGGATGTATTTGGCTGTTATCTACTTGCTTGGTGTTCTTTTGGCTAATTTTTGTTATATCGAGAACAAATTTGTGTTTGTTGCATTGATGAAAATCGTTAACGACTGCTCATAAAATGATTTAATACATTTGTTTGCTTTTCTAATCTTACAACAATTCAGTTCATTACAAACTGTAATAGATGCGCAACTGAGAACTGCAACCGGATGATTTGAAGAGAGTTGTCACTATCATATTAGAAGTGTAGCAGGACACATTTGTTCATGGACGATGAAGAGACGTTTAGTAATCTGAGTATTTCGAGAATTCAATTGTGAAAACCGGTGTCAATATGTGATCGTCGGGTAGAATATTCCGAGAATATGAAGAAGTAGTGAAATTTGTCGGAAAAATCATTCGAAACGTGATATAGGGATTATTTATCAATATTGAGTGGTATACCTTCAGAAGATTAGGGATATCCGGACAATCGAGCATAATTGTTCGGCAGCAAATATTGTGAGGAGCAGGTTTCCTTGAATATTGTGCTACGCATGCAGTGAGTATTGGTGATCAAAGTTATCTGATTGATGGGGCAAGATCAGTCGGCAAGAATAATATTCTGAGAAAGCCATAATCCCCTCCTATATGATGATACCAGAAAGGTTCGTTTTAAGCGTTCAAGATTCCATCGATAAGTCTAGGTTATATAAGATCCCACTGTTAGCGTAATGTAAGTTGCACATTTTTTGCATCTCAACAATTGTTTCATGGTGTGGCAACTCACTATGCACATACCTTTTCTGTTGTAAAGCCGAATGTAACGAGAATGTGAAGTGAAGAAATGAATAAAGTGAAGATTCAGAAGATAATTATGAATGCGAGTGAATCAATGATACATTCGAATTGAATAAGAAAAGTGGTAATGCATAACAGGACTGCGATAGAGTCAGCAAGGTTAGTAATGAGAGTGATGAGACATCACAGGAATTAGACATAAAAACTGGTGATGGTATCAGAATAATGAATAGAGAACGGGACAATGGATTCTGTTGCAAATAGCTATTCAGAAGGCGTGTACACTTTTCATACTTCCATGTACAATTTTCCTTCAACAGTCTCTCAATGAATCCTATGCCTAGTTTCCATACTCCCTCATTACTCTCATTACTAAAATAACTTGCTGCATTACAATTCCACTGTGTGGTGGTAGTTTTCTCATTCACTCCGGCCGCATCATTGATTCACTCTCATTCATGATTCTCCGAAGAATCTGAATTATATCTATTCCTCAACCTTGCAGCGTCAGTTCAGTTCGCTTTCCAATGCGAATGTAATCAAAAGAGCGATTTGGCGAAATAGGATCAGCTTACCCTCAGAGAATGATATCACCTTTTGAATTATGAAATGTCCGTGCATGAAGATTGTGAAATATTTATGTATCCAATCATAAACATTGTGAAATACTTATATATCCGTTCGTAACGGTTGTGAAATACTTATATATCCGTTCATAACGATTGTGAAATACTTGTATATCCGATCATAACGATTGTGAAATATTGTGAAATACTTATATATCCGTTCATAACGATTGTGAAATACTTCACAGTCGATTTAATTGTCATCAGTTGATATCCATTCTCTTTGAAGTGAACGATATCTTCAGCTCGCTTTTACTGATAATCGTGCAATTGAGAACCACTAGTTATTTTTTTTTGATGGAAAATTGATTTTCTGCGTATTCGACAGAAAATTTTGATGTAATGATATTACTGAAATAATTTTAACTGTTGTTCGTCACTGACGTTCCTTTTGATCTTTCGTTCATCCCTTTACGTTATCCTCACAATCGGGATTCAGGTGTAAACATCAACATTGTTTTAATTGTATTGGATAACAATTCCAGTCAGTCAATCGTATTGCCGGAATTGTTATCCAGCATGAGTAAAACAATGTTTATAGATTTAGATGCTTTGATGTGAAAAGATACCTGATACCAACCATACTCAGCCACAAAGGGTTTATGGCCCTTAGTGCCGGTCCCAAGCCCGGATAAATGAGGAGGGTTGCGTCAGGGGATGGCAACCCGGCGTAAAAGTGGTATTGCCGAAACGAGTGGTAACACGCCGGACAGCTGATCAAACTGAGGAGAACGAACAGCATCCTGTCGACCGATGGACGTGAAGCTGTTGGACCATGGCGATCGACGGACGATCTTCCGTCAGGTCAAATTTTGCAATTAATTTTTTGTTCATTTAATTATGTGAGGGTTCTTTCGCAAGATTTGTATGTCTATTCCACCCCCTCCCCTAGGCTAAGATCGAGAACATCCATAAGATTGGATGAAACTGCTGCTGAATGTTTTCAATGCATTATTTTTCCATTAAGTGAGAAGCACAGACGTTAGATTTTCGAGCACCCTTGTAGGTGTTCGGATGCAGTGAGTCCGGGAGAATGGGCTGATAACCCAAGGAGAAATCCTATCCCGGTTCCGGGTGAACCCGGCATTCGTACCGTCAGACTACCATGTTTATGTGGACAGCGGCGGGAGACCTCGGGTGTTTTACGAAAATTTGGTGTCTGTGTTTCTGTTATAACCATTAGTCGATATCAGTTTAGAAAACTTTTGCAACAGTTTCATCTCATCTTATGGTTGTTGGTATTTGAAGTATTGAGCATGAGATTCAGTTTCTGTGTGCATTTTATGAAGTAATGTCTAATTAGTTATCAGTATCTCATTGACCTGAATGAGCTGATGCTTTGGTTGTGTATATTTATAATGTTAAATTTCACTGATCCCCTTGGACCAAAGTTTTCAATCGCCGATCGGTTCTGTCAATCTGCTCATCGATCGAAAATCAACAGTTGAGAATCTGCAAAAACTACAATGTCAAAATATCGGATATTATCAATATCGAAAATTACAATCAAATATCAAGTATGGAATGAAAATTATATTTAAATATCCAGTATCGAGTCATCCCAATCGATTCAGTCATCATAATATGGAGTCACTCAGACGAAGTTATCGATGGAACGATGCTGCATTCATCGTCAAACGGTCACGTTTATTTCATTTCCATCCATTTGTTTCGTTTTCCGATATTGAATGTTAGGGAGATTACTTCTCATACTAAGGTTGATCTAGATAGCATCGACGGACCTTAAGCAAAAACATGCTTAAGATCCATTGATTATTATAATTCATGAACTATAGGCAATCTTCAAGTCCTCAAAGCAGTATCGACTTGAGACTTTGTATGTCAGGATGTTGTAAGCTTCCTTAGGTCATGAACAAGAATATTTCACCTACTTCACATTTGCCTAAAAGAAGTTGTGTAGGTGCTGAGATGTAAACGCTCGAATGTGGTGACTGTTGGAGGCACAGATATTGCGTTTTTTAAAAAATGAGTTGTTGGAGATAGTGCACTCGGTATAGGTAATAGCCACATTGACATATCAAGAAAAAAAACTTTCCCTTATGATTAAATTGAGCTTCTTGAATGCAGGGTATAAATCGCCTTATGAGCTTAGCGGTAGGTATGGAAAGTTCGCCTGGACCACTCATCTTGTAGAGTCGAGTTGCTGAGTGGTGACTCAGAAAACGTCTTCCTCGTAGCGTTATTTAATAACAGCCGGAATAAGATAGTTGTGATATTATTTTTGTAGTCAATGGTCATTCTTAGAAGGCATGTTTTGGTTGCGTGGGTGTTCCCAACCCGTCGAGCTGCCAACAAGAGGGGCTAGGTTTAGGTAAATGCGACAGGCGTTCCCCGCCTACCGGCAGTCTAGGCGAATCGGGGAGAAATATCTCAAAATATGTTGATGATGCTTACCCGGGTATCATCATCATTCATCTTCGCAATATAATAAGGGCGTTCCCGGCCCGGGAAAGGCGCCGATTTGACCGGGGATAGGGAAAGCGCGTAAGTTGGCTTGAGTAGTGCCTTCGGGCATTTGCTTAGGTAACAAGGGTTCCCGGACTCACCGTGCGCACTTTCCCTTAACAGGGGGGAACTATGATCGGGTGGACCATTGATTACACTTATGAAAACACATCGCTTAGTTTCAGTGTTGTTAAATGCGTTATAAGGAGAAATCTCTCAGGTTTGTGGTTACTTGCCGAAGCTTATCTATTAGCTAGGTTCATGATGGCATTCATACAATTCTATTGATATATCCTCATTCCCCTTGCCAGTGTGGTTATTATACACCATTAGTGCCACCAAAGTTCTTGATCACACGAAAACATAGTTTCATTAATCCTGAAGGTCATTACGGATTTTTCAGTTGCAATTCATTGTTTCAAGAAAATTGAAATGAAAGTCATAAGTCACCGCATCTACCTCCAACGGTTGACTGTGTTCGAGAAATTAAATTTAACATTTAGGGTGAGCTAGATAGCATCAATGGGTCCTAGGGGTAAACGTTCGACTCCTTTCTGAAATGCTACCATAAGGTCGTGTCACGCTTGAATTGAACTGAATTGCAAAGTCTCAAGGAGAGTTGATTCTGTGCAAGCATATCTTATACTTCTCTAAAAGCTATATCGTTGCAAGCAAGCCAGCTGAGGACTTAAACAGAACATAATTAGGCAGTCAGTAGTAGTACTATATTTTTATATCAATGTGTAACCTCAATTAGCCAGAAAAAGTGCAGGCTGAAATAGATTATCGAACACAGTCAGCCTTGAGATGCACGGGTGACGTGGGGAAATTTTAGTTAGTGGAGTAACTGATTTTAAGGAATAGTTTTTTTCTGCTATCATATAGCATGTAAGAACAGGGATAATTGCATTGTTGGCTTGAACGGAATGATCCTCAGTTGCTCTGATTGTCTACACTTAGAATGTTAAATATTATGTGTTTGTGATCTACATTTATGATGTTAAATTTCATTGAACGCATTGGGACGAAGTGTTCAATCGTGGATCGGTTCAATGAATATCTGTATGGATCTCAAAAGTCGAAATCAAAACGTATGAATGTTAATATGGAGGTGCGAGGCGAACAATCCGAAGAAAACTGCATTAATGTCAACGTCAAATGGTCACGTTTATTCAGTTTTTGTCCATTCGTTTCATTATTTGATGTTAAAAATATATCGAATGCACGTTTTCTTGAATATAGCGCAGTAGAGAGGAGAATGAGAGGGACTTTTGATTTTCATTTATGTACTTTGTTTTTCCATTGTGATGTTCAGACAGTGCTTAAGGCATTTTTAGTTATGAGGTTTAGATACGAAAAAATTAAGAAATTCGGACGGAAGGTGGAGGGAAGTGATGGCAGTTTTTTTGAATCCATCTTCACCGATTTCATAGCAGGTTGAAGTAGTATGTTCATTGTTGCATAGTGGTAACATCATGTGTTTCCGCAAGATAAGTGGGGGTTCGGATCTCAATTCTGAAATTTCGTTTTTGAATTTTATCTGATATTTAGAATTGGTTTTCTAAGGCTTGAGGTGCGTCCTGTAATCGGCATCCTCGCGATTTTGGAAATTGAGAAAATGGGGAGGGAGGAGAGAAGGTTGACATTTTTTTTAAATAATCCAATTTTGTCTACTTCACGCCAAGTGGGTAGTGATAGGTGCGTCCTAGCGTAATGGTAACGTTATAAGTTTTCACACAATAAGCGAGGGTTCGTATCCAACTTCTGAAATTTTGTTTACGAATTTTATCTAATTTCTAGGTTTGGTTTTTGAAGGCTTCAGGTACGTCCTGGGGGGTTTTAATCCGATATCCTCGCAAGTTTGGAAATAGAAAAAAATAAGAAGGGTGGAGCGAAATTTAGCAGGCGTGTTAATTTATTACTTATGATCGTGATAACATTTTGCATTCCATGATGTGATGTGTGGTCAGTTACGAGTATAGAGCGCATGCAGAACATCCTACCAAACCAAGGACAACGAACGATATCCCAGCGATGAGCGGACGTGAAACTATTGGGTCGCGGCGATCGACTGACGATCTTCCGTCAGGTCAACTTTTTGCCATTAGTTTTTTGTTCATTTAATTTTGTGAGGGTTTTTTCTGCAACATTTGCATATCTATTCGACTATTTAACTTAGGTAAAGGTCGAGAACGCCCATAAGACTAGATGAAACTGTTACTGAATGTTTTCAATGCATTATTTTTCCATTCTTGATTAAGTGAGAAACACAGACATTAGATTTTCGAGCACCCTTGTAGGTGTTCGGATGCAGTGCGTCCGGGAGAATGGGCTGATAACCCAAGGAGAAATCCTATCCCGGTTCCGGGTGAACCCGGCATTCGTACCGTCAGACTACCATGTCTATGTGGACAGCAGCGGAGGACCTCGGGTGTTCCACGATAATTTAATGTCTGTGTTTATATTATAGAAAGTAGTGGAGATTAATTTAGGAAACATTTGTAACAGTTTTCATTTCATCTTATGGTTGTTGTTTCCTGTTGATTTTGTGTGTAAATAATTACTTATTTCTGAAATACTGCTATCAATCACCATGTAAGAACAGCAATAATTCCATTGTTGACCTGAATGAGTTGATCATCATTGATGGCATGAGTTGCATTGGTTGTCTACATTTACAGTGTTATATGTCATTGAGCCTGTCGGAATGAAATATTCAATCGTGGATTGGTTCAATTCATATGTATCTGGATTTCAACAATCAATCTCAAGTCGGATGTTAATCAAATCGATTGTTAATATGGCGGGCGGACTGAATATGAATCTCAAAAATCAAAATTGAACGGACGAATGTTGACATGGCCGTGCGAGGTGGATAATCTGACAGAAACGGCACTGATATCAACGTTAAACGGTCATGTTTGTCTAATTTCTATTCAGAAGGAAAGGAGAGGATGGCATTTTTTTCGGAATGCATCTTCACCTATTTCAAGTTTAATCGGTTGTCTGCATTTACGATGTTATATTTCATTGAGCCTGTCGGGGTGAAATATTCAATCGTGGATTGATTCAATTCATATGTATCTGGATTTCAAAAGTCTATCTCAAATCGAGTGTTAGTATGGCGGATCGAATTTGGATCTCAAAAATCAAAATCGAACGGACGAATGTTAATATGGAGGTGCGAGGCGAACAATCCGAAGGAAACTGCACTGATATCAACGTTAAATGGTCATGTTTATCTAATTTATATCCATTCGTTTCGTTATTCGGTGTCGAAAATATGTTAGATTCACTTCATTGTGAAAACTGTGCAATTTAGAGGAGAAGGAAAGGGACTTTTGATTTCAGATTGCGTGATTTTATTCATTTCCATTTATTTTCTTTTTTCCATTCTGGTGTTCAAGAAGTGCTAAATGCATTTTTAGTAAATTAAAATTATGAAATTCGGACGAAAGGTGGTGCAATAGGATGGCATTTTTTCCGAAATTCATATTTACCTATTTCATAGCAAGTTGTAGTGGTAGGTTAATTGTAGCATAGTGGTAACGTTATGTGTTTTCGCACGCCAAGCGTCGGTTCGGGTCCTACTTTTAAAATTTTGTTTTTGAATTTTATCTGATGTGTATGATTGGTTTTTGAAGGATTAAGGTTCGTCCTGAGGGGTTTTATGCTGCCATCGGCGCGATTTTGGAAATTGGAAAAATGGGTAGGGTGGAGGGGAGTTTGGCAATTTTTTTAGAATCTATTTTTGTTTACTTCATATGGCGTGTAAGTGTTAGGTGCGTCGTAGCATAGTGGTAGCGCTATGCGTTTTCATATGGCAAGCGAAGGTTCGATTCACGCTTTTGGAACTTTTAAATTTGGGTTTTTAAAAAAAATCTCTGGATAAAGAAAATCATATATATTGCCGAGCGATTCTGCTTTGTTGAGGAGATCTAGCTATTTTTTAAAGCTACCTCAACT
>JAPYMA010000610.1:0-33664 GCA_035041965.1 Anisakis pegreffii | reverse complement strand
AATTGAGATAGATATAAGAAAATGGCTATATCTCCTCAGGAAAGCAAAATCGCTCAGCAACATATATGTTTTTCTGAATGAGGAGATCCAGCCGGATCGACTGATGCAAAAAAATTCATATGTTACTGGGCAAACTTGAGAAGACAGTAGCCTTGAAGGTGGCACCCAAGATACTATTAAGAAAATTGCTATATCTCCTCAAGAAAGTAGAAATACTCAGTAAAATTTTTAATATTCTGAATCTAAAGGTTCTGCTGGATCGATTGGTGAAAAGAAATTCACATGTTTCCGGGCAAACCTGAGAAGACGGTTAGCTCGAAGATCGCAATCTGCCTATTGCTATGTGAACGTATTGATAGCTCTATAGTGATCAATTTGTATGAATGAGCGCGACTGCGCTATTTAATTGAGATAGATATAAGAAAATGGCTATATCTCCTCAGGAAAGCAAAATCGCTCAGCAACATATATGTTTTTCTGAATGAGGAGATCCAGCCGGATCGACTGATGCAAAAAAATTCATATGTTACTGGGCAAACTTGAGAAGACGGTAGCCTTGAAGGTGGCACCCAAGATACTATTAAGAAAATTGCTATATCTCCTCAAGAAAGTAGAAATACTCAGTAAAATTTTTAATATTCTGAATCTAAAGGTTCTGCTGGATCGATTGGTGAAAAGAAATTCACATGTTTCCGGGCAAACCTGAGAAGACGGTTAGCTCGAAGATCGCAATCTGCCTATTGCTATGTGAACGTATTGATAGCTCTATAGTGATCAATTTGTATGAATGAGCGCGACTGCGCTATTTAATTGAGATAGATATAAGAAAATGGCTATATCTCCTCAGGAAAGCAAAATCGCTCAGCAACATATATGTTTTTCTGAATGAGGAGATCCAGCCGGATCGACTGATGCAAAAAAATTCATATGTTACTGGGCAAACTTGAGAAGACGGTAGCCTTGAAGGTGGCACCCAAGATACTATTAAGAAAATTGCTATATCTCCTCAAGAAAGTAGAAATACTCAGTAAAATTTTTAATATTCTGAATCTAAAGGTTCTGCTGGATCGATTGGTGAAAAGAAATTCACATGTTTCCGGGCAAACCTGAGAAGACGGTTAGCTCGAAGATCGCAATCTGCCTATTGCTATGTGAACGTATTGATAGCTCTATAGTGATCAATTTGTATGAATGAGCGCGACTGCGCTATTTAATTGAGATAGATATAAGAAAATGGCTATATCTCCTCAGGAAAGCAAAATCGCTCAGCAACATATATGTTTTTCTGAATGAGGAGATCCAGCCGGATCGACTGATGCAAAAAAATTCATATGTTACTGGGCAAACTTGAGAAGACGGTAGCCTTGAAGGTGGCACCCAAGATACTATTAAGAAAATTGCTATATCTCCTCAAGAAAGTAGAAATACTCAGTAAAATTTTTAATATTCTGAATCTAAAGGTTCTGCTGGATCGATTGGTGAAAAGAAATTCACATGTTTCCGGGCAAACCTGAGAAGACGGTTAGCTCGAAGATCGCAATCTGCCTATTGCTATGTGAACGTATTGATAGCTCTATAGTGATCAATTTGTATGAATGAGCGCGACTGCGCTATTTAATTGAGATAGATATAAGAAAATGGCTATATCTCCTCAGGAAAGCAAAATCGCTCAGCAACATATATGTTTTTCTGAATGAGGAGATCCAGCCGGATCGACTGATGCAAAAAAATTCATATGTTACTGGGCAAACTTGAGAAGACGGTAGCCTTGAAGGTGGCACCCAAGATACTATTAAGAAAATTGCTATATCTCCTCAAGAAAGTAGAAATACTCAGTAAAATTTTTAATATTCTGAATCTAAAGGTTCTGCTGGATCGATTGGTGAAAAGAAATTCACATGTTTCCGGGCAAACCTGAGAAGACGGTTAGCTCGAAGATCGCAATCTGCCTATTGCTATGTGAACGTATTGATAGCTCTATAGTGATCAATTTGTATGAATGAGCGCGACTGCGCTATTTAATTGAGATAGATATAAGAAAATGGCTATATCTCCTCAGGAAAGCAAAATCGCTCAGCAACATATATGTTTTTCTGAATGAGGAGATCCAGCCGGATCGACTGATGCAAAAAAATTCATATGTTACTGGGCAAACTTGAGAAGACGGTAGCCTTGAAGGTGGCACCCAAGATACTATTAAGAAAATTGCTATATCTCCTCAAGAAAGTAGAAATACTCAGTAAAATTTTTAATATTCTGAATCTAAAGGTTCTGCTGGATCGATTGGTGAAAAGAAATTCACATGTTTCCGGGCAAACCTGAGAAGACGGTTAGCTCGAAGATCGCAATCTGCCTATTGCTATGTGAACGTATTGATAGCTCTATAGTGATCAATTTGTATGAATGAGCGCGACTGCGCTATTTAATTGAGATAGATATAAGAAAATGGCTATATCTCCTCAGGAAAGCAAAATCGCTCAGCAACATATATGTTTTTCTGAATGAGGAGATCCAGCCGGATCGACTGATGCAAAAAAATTCATATGTTACTGGGCAAACTTGAGAAGACAGTAGCCTTGAAGGTGGCACCCAAGATACTATTAAGAAAATTGCTATATCTCCTCAAGAAAGTAGAAATACTCAGTAAAATTTTTAATATTCTGAATCTAAAGGTTCTGCTGGATCGATTGGTGAAAAGAAATTCACATGTTTCCGGGCAAACCTGAGAAGACGGTTAGCTCGAAGATCGCAATCTGCCTATTGCTATGTGAACGTATTGATAGCTCTATAGTGATCAATTTGTATGAATGAGCGCGACTGCGCTATTTAATTGAGATAGATATAAGAAAATGGCTATATCTCCTCAGGAAAGCAAAATCGCTCAGCAACATATATGTTTTTCTGAATGAGGAGATCCAGCCGGATCGACTGATGCAAAAAAATTCATATGTTACTGGGCAAACTTGAGAAGACGGTAGCCTTGAAGGTGGCACCCAAGATACTATTAAGAAAATTGCTATATCTCCTCAAGAAAGTAGAAATACTCAGTAAAATTTTTAATATTCTGAATCTAAAGGTTCTGCTGGATCGATTGGTGAAAAGAAATTCACATGTTTCCGGGCAAACCTGAGAAGACGGTTAGCTCGAAGATCGCAATCTGCCTATTGCTATGTGAACGTATTGATAGCTCTATAGTGATCAATTTGTATGAATGAGCGCGACTGCGCTATTTAATTGAGATAGATATAAGAAAATGGCTATATCTCCTCAGGAAAGCAAAATCGCTCAGCAACATATATGTTTTTCTGAATGAGGAGATCCAGCCGGATCGACTGATGCAAAAAAATTCATATGTTACTGGGCAAACTTGAGAAGACGGTAGCCTTGAAGGTGGCACCCAAGATACTATTAAGAAAATTGCTATATCTCCTCAAGAAAGTAGAAATACTCAGTAAAATTTTTAATATTCTGAATCTAAAGGTTCTGCTGGATCGATTGGTGAAAAGAAATTCACATGTTTCCGGGCAAACCTGAGAAGACGGTTAGCTCGAAGATCGCAATCTGCCTATTGCTATGTGAACGTATTGATAGCTCTATAGTGATCAATTTGTATGAATGAGCGCGACTGCGCTATTTAATTGAGATAGATATAAGAAAATGGCTATATCTCCTCAGGAAAGCAAAATCGCTCAGCAACATATATGTTTTTCTGAATGAGGAGATCCAGCCGGATCGACTGATGCAAAAAAATTCATATGTTACTGGGCAAACTTGAGAAGACGGTAGCCTTGAAGGTGGCACCCAAGATACTATTAAGAAAATTGCTATATCTCCTCAAGAAAGTAGAAATACTCAGTAAAATTTTTAATATTCTGAATCTAAAGGTTCTGCTGGATCGATTGGTGAAAAGAAATTCACATGTTTCCGGGCAAACCTGAGAAGACGGTTAGCTCGAAGATCGCAATCTGCCTATTGCTATGTGAACGTATTGATAGCTCTATAGTGATCAATTTGTATGAATGAGCGCGACTGCGCTATTTAATTGAGATAGATATAAGAAAATGGCTATATCTCCTCAGGAAAGCAAAATCGCTCAGCAACATATATGTTTTTCTGAATGAGGAGATCCAGCCGGATCGACTGATGCAAAAAAATTCATATGTTACTGGGCAAACTTGAGAAGACGGTAGCCTTGAAGGTGGCACCCAAGATACTATTAAGAAAATTGCTATATCTCCTCAAGAAAGTAGAAATACTCAGTAAAATTTTTAATATTCTGAATCTAAAGGTTCTGCTGGATCGATTGGTGAAAAGAAATTCACATGTTTCCGGGCAAACCTGAGAAGACGGTTAGCTCGAAGATCGCAATCTGCCTATTGCTATGTGAACGTATTGATAGCTCTATAGTGATCAATTTGTATGAATGAGCGCGACTGCGCTATTTAATTGAGATAGATATAAGAAAATGGCTATATCTCCTCAGGAAAGCAAAATCGCTCAGCAACATATATGTTTTTCTGAATGAGGAGATCCAGCCGGATCGACTGATGCAAAAAAATTCATATGTTACTGGGCAAACTTGAGAAGACGGTAGCCTTGAAGGTGGCACCCAAGATACTATTAAGAAAATTGCTATATCTCCTCAAGAAAGTAGAAATACTCAGTAAAATTTTTAATATTCTGAATCTAAAGGTTCTGCTGGATCGATTGGTGAAAAAGAAATTCACATGTTTCCGGGCAAACCTGAGAAGACGGTTAGCTCGAAGATCGCAATCTGCCTATTGCTATGTGAACGTATTGATAGCTCTATAGTGATCAATTTGTATGAATGAGCGCGACTGCGCTATTTAATTGAGATAGATATAAGAAAATGGCTATATCTCCTCAGGAAAGCAAAATCGCTCAGCAACATATATGTTTTTCTGAATGAGGAGATCCAGCCGGATCGACTGATGCAAAAAAATTCATATGTTACTGGGCAAACTTGAGAAGACGGTAGCCTTGAAGGTGGCACCCAAGATACTATTAAGAAAATTGCTATATCTCCTCAAGAAAGTAGAAATACTCAGTAAAATTTTTAATATTCTGAATCTAAAGGTTCTGCTGGATCGATTGGTGAAAAGAAATTCACATGTTTCCGGGCAAACCTGAGAAGACGGTTAGCTCGAAGATCGCAATCTGCCTATTGCTATGTGAACGTATTGATAGCTCTATAGTGATCAATTTGTATGAATGAGCGCGACTGCGCTATTTAATTGAGATAGATATAAGAAAATGGCTATATCTCCTCAGGAAAGCAAAATCGCTCAGCAACATATATGTTTTTCTGAATGAGGAGATCCAGCCGGATCGACTGATGCAAAAAAATTCATATGTTACTGGGCAAACTTGAGAAGACGGTAGCCTTGAAGGTGGCACCCAAGATACTATTAAGAAAATTGCTATATCTCCTCAAGAAAGTAGAAATACTCAGTAAAATTTTTAATATTCTGAATCTAAAGGTTCTGCTGGATCGATTGGTGAAAAGAAATTCACATGTTTCCGGGCAAACCTGAGAAGACGGTTAGCTCGAAGATCGCAATCTGCCTATTGCTATGTGAACGTATTGATAGCTCTATAGTGATCAATTTGTATGAATGAGCGCGACTGCGCTATTTAATTGAGATAGATATAAGAAAATGGCTATATCTCCTCAGGAAAGCAAAATCGCTCAGCAACATATATGTTTTTCTGAATGAGGAGATCCAGCCGGATCGACTGATGCAAAAAAATTCATATGTTACTGGGCAAACTTGAGAAGACAGTAGCCTTGAAGGTGGCACCCAAGATACTATTAAGAAAATTGCTATATCTCCTCAAGAAAGTAGAAATACTCAGTAAAATTTTTAATATTCTGAATCTAAAGGTTCTGCTGGATCGATTGGTGAAAAGAAATTCACATGTTTCCGGGCAAACCTGAGAAGACGGTTAGCTCGAAGATCGCAATCTGCCTATTGCTATGTGAACGTATTGATAGCTCTATAGTGATCAATTTGTATGAATGAGCGCGACTGCGCTATTTAATTGAGATAGATATAAGAAAATGGCTATATCTCCTCAGGAAAGCAAAATCGCTCAGCAACATATATGTTTTTCTGAATGAGGAGATCCAGCCGGATCGACTGATGCAAAAAAATTCATATGTTACTGGGCAAACTTGAGAAGACAGTAGCCTTGAAGGTGGCACCCAAGATACTATTAAGAAAATTGCTATATCTCCTCAAGAAAGTAGAAATACTCAGTAAAATTTTTAATATTCTGAATCTAAAGGTTCTGCTGGATCGATTGGTGAAAAGAAATTCACATGTTTCCGGGCAAACCTGAGAAGACGGTTAGCTCGAAGATCGCAATCTGCCTATTGCTATGTGAACGTATTGATAGCTCTATAGTGATCAATTTGTATGAATGAGCGCGACTGCGCTATTTAATTGAGATAGATATAAGAAAATGGCTATATCTCCTCAGGAAAGCAAAATCGCTCAGCAACATATATGTTTTTCTGAATGAGGAGATCCAGCCGGATCGACTGATGCAAAAAAATTCATATGTTACTGGGCAAACTTGAGAAGACGGTAGCCTTGAAGGTGGCACCCAAGATACTATTAAGAAAATTGCTATATCTCCTCAAGAAAGTAGAAATACTCAGTAAAATTTTTAATATTCTGAATCTAAAGGTTCTGCTGGATCGATTGGTGAAAAGAAATTCACATGTTTCCGGGCAAACCTGAGAAGACGGTTAGCTCGAAGATCGCAATCTGCCTATTGCTATGTGAACGTATTGATAGCTCTATAGTGATCAATTTGTATGAATGAGCGCGACTGCGCTATTTAATTGAGATAGATATAAGAAAATGGCTATATCTCCTCAGGAAAGCAAAATCGCTCAGCAACATATATGTTTTTCTGAATGAGGAGATTTGGCTGGATCGAATGGTTTACAGAAATTCATATCATGCCGCACAAGGCTTGAAGATGGTAACCCCTGTAGCATTGAGAACATAGTTATATCTCCTCAACTAATCATATTTGCTCGGCAAAATATATGATATTCTGAATGTAAAGTTTCTGAACAATGGAATGTTGCAAGGAAATGCATATGTTACTAGGCAAACCTTAGGGTACGGTTTCGTTGAAGATGGTCATCCTTATGGTGATATACACATTGATCGATGTTGATGTTTTGCTTTGAAACGAGCGCTGTCGGGTTACTTGAAGTAGGTTCGGATAATCAGGTACATCTGTTCAAGTAAGCAAAATTCTCCGACAACATATGCACATTACTGAAAATAGAGAATCTGATAAATCTAGTGATGTGAGGAAGTTGCTATGTTAACGGGCATATCTCGAGTACAGTGTTATTTTTAATATGGTGCATTTCATCGCCTTACAGTGTGTAAAACGGTCTATAGTTGTGTTTCCATGGATGTGCTTTGAGGTTTGATGCACACTGCAATGTAATGATGTTATAAGTGTGAAATGCAACTCGATATTCCGTTATTTCAGGTGCAAAGGTACATTGAACTCGATCTAACGGCACAGCTGAACGAGTCAGTGGAGGAAAATTTTGAGGAAGTTACATCGAACATAATCATTCTCTTTGCTGAGTTCGTTTTCTCGTAGCTCTTTTCATTCTCTTTCAATATTCACTGTTCGTTCTCATCATATTCATTCATTCGCAATTCAGTTGTTAATTTGCAAGCTCATAATTCCAAGTTTTAGTACTGATCATGCTGAGATGATCATCCAGAACGTGCCGATTTTCTCAATGTGTGGTAAAGTGTGCATACTCAGCGAACAAGCATCCCTGGCTAGTCACTTACCAACAGGTTACTTCAACGCCACTTCTTTTTCAGCTTCAGCATCACCTTAACTGCTCTCTTGGAGCTGTCATTATTTCAGGTTAGCAAATTAATGGAACTGTAATTAATTTCAGGTTGCCTCTCAGTGCGACTACGTCAAAATGCTCTATCGGCATTGCGTGATGCAATGATGATAATACGTAATGGTATCGGTATGCTCACCGATTACGATATAGACCCACCGAAACAATGCTCCGGTAATATGGTGAATAGTGAGTGGACAAATACATTGGGCAATAAACTTTACCGGTGAGTGACCGTGTTTCTGGGTCATTCACTCTTGTCGTGCACCAACTTTGTCCAAGAAAAATTTTCTTTCATTTGCTGCATACATATTATTCAATCACCGAAATTGCATTGTCGAAATAACGTTACAGTTCGGTGATTCGTTTTTTTATTTGTGTGGATAGGTTCCGAAACGAATTTGCGCGGATTTCAGGCAGCTAATAACAAACACAGTTTTCGATGATACACCAATTCAGTTCAACGATAAGGGTGATCGTATCAAGACTGATTACGATATTACGAATTCGATTGATGGTAAACTACAGGTGATCGGTCATATGGTGAGTATTTGAGGAGCATAAATGAAAGATGCCTGCATCAATGAAATTCTAAATCCGTGATCTGTGATTCAAACTCGGGGAAGTTCTCACAATTATCTTCAAGTTCAAGATCTTCAAGACAATATAAATTTTTTATTGAGTCAATGCAATTCGATGGAATTGTTCGAGTTGAATTCACTTCAGAGTGGCACTCAACAACGCATCGAAATCAACGAGACGAAAATAGTGTGGTTAGGTGGCACACGTACGAAGCCACTTGAGATAACACTGCCAAAGCATCTCCGTGCCGTTACCGTATCCGATCAGCCATTCGTTTACACCGTCCCAACAGTGGATTCGGCAAGATGCTATCAAATGCAAAGCTTCATTGTTGATGGTATTAACGTAGTTAGTGCTACTGCTATCGTTCCTGGATCATCCCATCTCTCCAGAAAGTAGATATCTTTACGATTCCCGTCACATAATTTCCCGTCAATTTCAGGATTGACTTAGGAAACAAGAAGATCAGTTCGGTTCAGGAAATTCCATGAGTTAATACAGATATGAGAATAGCATCGGATCTACTGCTTTGACATCAAATAATAGCTAAAAGGACGAAGGTATTGTTAGAACTAGCTGGACTGTGAAAATAAACATGGATCAAGTGAAAACGTACTCTCAAGGAATAAATTCATCAAAATATGTAATGAAACGTTACACAGATGCTTTCATATCAACAATAATAATATGAAGGAGAGAAATTCAATTGAAATGCATCGAAAAACAGTGAAAAGTACATTGAAAGGCAAACTCACTTTGAAAAGTGTTCCATTTGATGCGATAATTGTATTGATTTTGGATTTTTAAGGAAGGGCCATGGTTCGCATGTTCGAGAAGAAATAACGACAGCACGACGGAGATGTTCTGCTGTGCTGGTTATGCGATTGAATTACTGGCGAATCTGGCTTTACCTGAGGTGAGCTGAATTGATGGTTTAAGAAGTGGACATATGAGAATGCTCACCTGACGTTCTGCATTTGATCTTTTGTATATGTTCATCAATGGATAATTCGATTCAGATCTTTAGAGACTTTTGAGTTTGACTTCAGGTCAACGGAAGCGTTGATACGGGTTTCACATTTGCACTGCATCTGAACGATAGTTATGGTGCGGTGTTGTTGGGCGAGAATGGCTACGTGCTAAGCGGAATGGTTGGAGAGTTGGATATCGATGAGGCAGATTTGGCCGTTGGAGCGCTCACAATCAATCCAGAACGAGAGCAGTACATCGATTTTTCGGAGCCATGGCTCTATCATGGCATCAAAATACTCGAAAAATGGGTTCTCAACTTGAATTTCTCCTCAGAATTTCGCACTGAACTGCATACATTTTAAAAATTTTCATGTTTTTATCTATTCGCGAAAATCTGCATTTGTCCTCAGCGAAGTTCGAATGTTGCTGTGGACCTCTGATTGAATTTCCAATCAAGCCCTGAGTTACAGCGTCCTCGTGATTCACCAATGGAGTCTTTTCTACAACCACTGAAAACCAGTTTGTGGAGTGCGTTGTTTGTATCGGTGATATTCGTCGGATGTGCGATTTTCTGTCTTGATTTGTACTCGCCGTTTGATCGTTTCTATCGCATCGATAAATCACAAATCGATCCAACTGATCCGTTCCTTGAGCCGACCAGTGATGATCGATTGGATTTCGGTGAATCAATGTGGTTCGTATGGGGTGTTCTACTGAATAGTGGCGTTTCAGAAAGTTTGTTGCTATTGTGCATCAATCATAAACTCATCCTATAAACCAGACTATTGTGTTTACAAAATGCATTGATTGCTAACAAAATCAAAATTGAAGTGTAGGATTGTATGCGAAACTAAGACCCAGGAGAAGAGTGAATGAAATCAGAGACTGAACTAGAATGATCATGAGGATTGCTTTTACAGAGACACCACGAAGCTGTAGCGCTCGTGTGCTGGGTGTGGTATGGTGTGGATTCTGCATGATTATGGTCGCATCGTATACGGCCAATCTTGCCGCATTTCTGGTGCTCGATCAACCCGATAAAGGCCTTATCGGAATAACAGATCCTCGAGTAGGTGCTGCTCTCTGAAGAAGTTCTCACTTGACAACTTCAGTGAATCCTCTTCGAATGCTAAGCAACCTATCTTTCGAATTATTTCATCGAATGTATTTGTGGCTAACACTCTCAAATCTGCAGACAGATGCAGTTCGGTCGAGATGTTATTGTTCGTTTGTGGGAGATATCTAAACTGATCCGTTTGAATTTTGCCTATGATCTTCTTCTAGTGATCTTTCTCTAGTCGTGTATATTGTTCATTGGGTATATGCTCCATGAGTAGATCAGTGATGGAAATCCATTGAGTGAGGATTTATCAAATGATAACCTTGATTCATCTCATGGTTTATGGCGCTGAATGAACGAATACAAATCATGAATCGACGAAAATCATTTCTATTCGCAAACTTTCAACTTCAAAAAACTTCAGTTCCGTAATCCGTCAGCAAATTTCTCGTTTGGTACAGTGCTAGACACGAATACATATCAGTATTTCAAACGTCACGTTGAGCTGTCGACAATGCATCGTAATATGGAGGCACACAACGTTCGTCATGCATCTCATGCAATAAGTGCTCTCATGAATGGGTAAGGTAGCCCGTTGAATGTTCAGTTTGAATGCCAAATTGTAATTATTTATTCGTTCCATAAAATTCCACTGAAATCATTTGTTGCTCGACGAGAGGAGTGTGGTCAACATTGTCCACTTATCGTTAGTGAATTTGTCCCTTTAGCGAAGTTGTCCTCAAAGCTTAAACGAGGATCTACCAATCAGTCATATAACAAGTATAAATCATCAGGCTAGCTGAATAACTTATCAGAGTTTAAAGAAAACCATCCGTTATCTGTTATCCGCTCAAGATTTTTATTCGAACGGCAATAAGTTTATCCCTATTGGATAGCGAATCTCAGAAGTGATCACACGAACAAATGTTAAATGAAATGATAAAATGAGGCGAAGATCATGGAATTGATGATTGAAATAGGAAACTTTTAAGGACTTTGGACGCATTCATTTGGGATTCCACTCGACTGGAATTCGAAGCGGCACGGAACTGTGAGCTACGCACACGAGGTGCACTGTTCGGTCGATCTGCCTATGGTATAGGTTTGCAGAAAAACTCACCGTGGACACCACACATCACGAATGCGATCCTTCGACTCACCGAAAGTATCGACGCTTTGAATCTTTGGAAATCTTCCGAAAAAAAAGGAATTGTAACCGAATGATTGCTGTGGACAATCAGTGAATATTTATTATGGTGTTGAAACGTTAACGATTCCGCGGTGTTGAATATTGCTTGGCTATGAGCTTTTGAAATTAAGTGAATTTCTAAAATTGTTCCATTTTAATAGATTAATAAGATAATTCATTACTTCGAGATGGTAAAATGGAGGAATTATACGAAAAATGGATAACATCGCCGTCATCCAAAGAGTGCATCCAAGGCCCACCGAAGTCTCCGGCTCGCTTAGGACTTACCAATATGAGAGGTATTTCATTTAGTGGTATATTATTTCGAAGGGTTCAATATCGTTCTATCTGCAGAATCAATGCTCTCAGAAACCATAACCAGTGAGTAAGAATAAATAGAAGATCTGCTATGTAAAAGAACTCGTAAATATGATAGTGCCTTACAGATGTCGGAAAAATATTCCTTTCAGATGTTTTCATCCTTGTTTCGGGTGGTATAGGCGTTGGTATTGTGCTGAGCATGATTGAAGTATCGTACGGTGGGAGAAAAGCAGCGAAACGGTATGAAATCTTTTTTAACCTCAAATACAGATTTACCTTAAAATCTACTGATTGTGAAGTAATTCATTGTTCATTGCATACAAAAGCGACTCTTTTTATTAATCGTTTCATTTATACGAAATCAATATGGAAAATGAAATGAACATTATGCACAGCATATTCTGAAGCCTTCACCAATTGTAAGCATTTCAGACGTTAACTTTAACCCAAACTTAGCCCTGCACCCGGCTTTAGTTCTTGGTTCAGCTCGTTGATCCTCTCTCTCGACACGAGATTTCGTTTGACCGATCGATCTTTTATATTTCTAAGCTCTCAATACCATCATATCTTCATGATATCGCTGTGGCTATCCATTTGTTTTATTCAGTGAACGACGTCAGCTGACACTTCGTTATGCACATAGATGGAAAACTTTGGCCACCATATCCGCCGGGTCGAATTATCGCAAAACTAGAATGATCACTGCCGTAGGAGGCTATCAGAAGGATCCATCAACGTTGTCTATAAGGCAGATGAGCACTGTTCATCTGGATGATGACTCGAATCACAAGAGTCCACATAAGTTCGTCGGTTTAAGATTGTCCAAGAGTGATAGACAATCAACTTATCGACATCCAATTGATCAGCACCAATTGGTGAGCAGTGGTCTGTGTTTTTGTGTAATTACTCTCGTTATAATTTTACCTGAATACATGTCCTCTACTCTGTATTGTGCAAGCTTCACTATCAGGTAATGTTTACGAGATGCTACATATATCATCCCAGAAGTCATCTCTTTTGAATATACCTCTGATAGCTATTGATTCAAGGGCATTCTTTCTAAGACGGCAACTAATTTCCATTGTAAAACTTCTTCAGGAGCCATTTTTACGATATCAGGAGCCATTTACGATATATTTTTACGATATCAACGATATCCCATTGGTGTTTCTCCCAATGTTACTAAAGCTTTTGCGTATCACAGATTTCCTAATGTGAGTACATAACGAACTAGATGACAAGTAATAAACTTGCAGTCGACCAGCAAAAACTCGCTATCAAACCATTATCATACAAAGTTGACTGATTCGTCAAAGAGTGAAAAGCGACGAACGTTACCAAAAACCGATCTAAACTTCCGTACCAAACCTGTGCGTGTTTTCTGCAGTCGTTGTCGTGTAAGTCTGATTATGAAAATTTTACCATCGAAAATTCTCATTACCACATGATTAT
This sequence comes from Anisakis pegreffii, assembly GCA_035041965.1. Lineage (NCBI taxonomy): Eukaryota > Metazoa > Nematoda > Chromadorea > Rhabditida > Anisakidae > Anisakis > Anisakis pegreffii. The sequence continues at coordinate 20,167 of JAPYMA010000610.1, read as the reverse complement.
TAAATCAGCTACTTTATCACATCATAAAATATTATGAGTGTGTGAACTGATGATGGATCCTTGATAAGGTTCTCCAATCGTTAAAATTCATCTCATTCAAAAAGCACCTATCATCGATAGTAACCATTAACAGGAATTGATAATCCTCCTCGTCCTCCTCAAATTATCTCACAATTTTCCACAAACACCGGAAATAATAACCATAGCAATTGGTTCTTCTCATTGAATTAATCGACTGAAACGCCACGAAAAGTGACAGCAATATAATGAATATTGTGAAATTTCAGAATCTGGTTGACACAAAACCGTATCCAACAATGGGTGTGTTCGCGTATGTTTCAGCCATCCTAATGATACTCTTATTCTTGTGGCCATGTGCGCCGATTCCGTGTTTTTTAGTGTGTTTCGCTGATTTTGTTCATGTCTGTCCCGTTTGTTCACATTCAATTGGACGTTATCGACGTTTGAGAGGAGCGAAGTTTTTCGTTTAAATTTCCTTCTTCCATTGTATTTTCTCAAGAAGTACTTCTTTCCTTCATTAACTATTTTCACGAATCACAGTGATCTCTAGTTATCCTCCTCCGCCCCCTCCCCAAACCTATCCACTCAGAAATAAAGTCTGATTTATGGATTTCAAGATTACAAATTGAATATACTCTTGATTCCGGATGAGATTTGAGTGGATAAGAACCCTGGTCAGATCAAACAAAACAAAAAGTCCGAAACGGAATAAACTTGAAGACGTGCTTCCTTAGTCATTATCCAGCACTCACAGTAAATCCGTCTCGTATTGAGCTTCTTTTCGGAAAGGATTACTTCTGTTGGCTAAGAGCAATACGCTCTGAAAAGTTCCCAATTGAGGTTGATGTGTTAAAAGATTCGACACTATACCGTATCATGTATAATGTAAAAGATTCGATATCATGTAGGAATTCCTATTTGTTCACACGAATACCATCCTTGAGTATTCATTATTGGACGTTATTCGATTCTTTTTTCCTATTGGACGATAATAGCTCGATTTTCTTTCATCTTGGAGAATTGTTTGAATGCAATTGAAGAAATTATTTCATTCGACATCATCAATTGCATCCAATCGCAACTGCGGAGACCAAAAGTTAATGGCCGAAAATAATTCGAACGATACAACGAAACTAATCGCCGTATTGCATGATCGTTTATTCAGAAAGAGTAATTCTCATCCACAATAACTCACACATTTATGATATAATACAATGCACATAGTACAAATGAACATAACGCAATGAATTTTTTGCTTCTCATGAAACTTATCCACTTCAAGCATTTCTCATCAATGATGCCATTCAATCACTAGATCATCGTAAAAACTAACTGATCCCAAGATTGGTCCCTGAGTGATCCTAAGGATTAATTTAAAAATGGATGAAAGAAAACGCGATCTACACTCGACAAATCGAACGAACACATTTCTGGACGTATTCAATGAATTCATCAGAGAAAATAACCCGATGATCAGTTTTACTTCGTATAAGAAAATACTTTTCACATAACGAAAAGAGTATCAAAAGTACAATCGGAAAAAACTGAATGCACACTGATCACCATTCATTAATCGCTAATGCTATCAGCATTAATGCATGATACTGGTTAGTCCCAATTGACAATCAAACAGATACAAGTAAAAACGAACGTTTGCCCATTAGCATGGAAGGAAATTTTAAAAAAATGACAGAAGAAAAAACACCGAAACAATATTTGAAATCAATGAATGCTGTTAATGCATGAGTAGTTGACACGAACGAATCAAACCATACATGAGGGAATTAAAGTCAAGTAAATCACTGAATTAATCACCCGAACTTTCTCGTAATGATCAGCAACAAACCGATTGGCTGAGGATAATTGGCTGAAAGAAAGGGACTCTTAAACGACATTTAACAGAAACAAAAAGTTACATTTAGCTCATATGCACACACAGACACACAACAATCTAAATCCATATTCACACCTGCTATAATCCCGTGAAAATTGCAATCTCGTTTTCTCTTACTGTTAGCTGAATTCAGCCTTACCGCCCTCTCATCTATTTTCACCGAAACCTAAAACAACTGAAATTCCTAAGCCCAGCTTGCGAAGATCTTTTTACACTCAATCGAAAAGAAGCTTCTTAAATTAACAGAGTAGAGCATTTACATACATATCGTACACAAATATTAACAAATCTAATGCGCATTGTAAACGAATAAAATATTACAAATACACAATACAATTCATATTCAATGCTGAAATTCACAGAGCAGTCTGCAGATAATGCTTCAGATTAATTCACATCAAATCATTGCAAATGAAACGAACACACGACAATTCAAAACAATTTTAACATTCTACAATAAATGGCAATACAGCTGTGAATACAATACAGACTCTTTGGTTAATAACGAAAGAGAACATAGATTTCATTAACTCGTTATTATCGTAATATCGTCACAAGAATCAATCCAATCGTTTATGACTTGATTAAAAGTTGAAACCATCTCTAGTCGTTCCTCCTCAAAATTGAATCTCCCGTACGATAAGCAACTAAATGATATTCATTTTCAAGAGAACGACGAAAATCAATTCGTTTCATACATATGAGGAGTATCGTTCAACAATCGAACAATACACTTCCACTAAATTTGTTTCATTTTGCATTCACCTCACTAAAACCTTCAACGACACTAAATGAATATCGCACCGATCAGCGAATGCAAAAATCACTAAGCTCTCTAAATCAATCAATCAATCAATCTCACAATCAAACTTAAGCTTATAATGTGCAATTTATGCAAACTAAAATCATTTCAAATTCCTATCGTCAATTTTCAATTAATTTGTGCACAATACAATGTGAACAGTTTGATAACAAAGAGAATTCAATTTTAAAAAAATCAAAAATGTTTGCTATTTGCACCAGTCTGTTCGTTGACTGGCAACGCTGACGTTGAATTCGCATCGATGTCACGATCGTTTGACGTCACCGATGACGATAACTCCCCTTGGTAACCCCCACCATCCGCCATACGATCGTTACTTTCAATCGACCTCGTATTCACTGCCTCCTGAAACCAATCAAAACGCCTCCAATGATGTTCACAAAATCCGAATGAAACACATTCACATTTGCTATTCAGTCAATAAATTTAAGTGCTGATTGCATAAATAAAAATCCGATACACTATCATACTCGAATTCAAAAAGAAATCATCAGAAAAATTTTTTATTCGCTAAAATCAGCCACAGGCAAATGTCAACAAATCATTGAAAGAATATAACTATTATAACTACATTAATATAACTAATATAACTACAATATAACTATTATAATGCATAAATTGCACATCACTACAACAATTACTAGCACTGCTAATGTCCCAAATCACTTACGTCAACTTTTGTGAATGAACCATTCCAAAGAAGTTTCAACTCCTTTCGTATTAGTGCCAATATCAAAATAGGGACTAGTGTGAACGGTATGAGGTATATCAACGCCGGCTGAGCTTGCTCCATTATGGTGAGCGCAACGAACGTCGCCAGCAAACCAATCGAATAACCTGCACTCAATCAACATTCCGTTATCAAAAGTTTTCACTGAACTCGATTTCTAAACCAAAAACAAATGCATGCAAAATTATTCATTTACGAACAACGCAAGCAATAATCAAAACGACGAAACAAACCTATAACTGAAACAGCACCATACATATATCTTGTGCTCACCGCAAAGTCGACCGTAAAACAAAAACTTATCAAATAACCTGAAAGCATTTCACATTCAGCTTTATTCAACAAAATAAGCGTAACTTTTCCTCGTATCAATTTAAAACTCTATTGAGCATAATCTGAAAATCTTTTTCAAATCATATTTATACGAATCCATCGGGTAACAGATTCTAAATTCTCTCTCAAAACGAACAAAATTTTGTTATTGCACGAACAAAATTCTCTCAACCTTTAGAGAAGTTCTCTCAATAACAATAACAGAAACTCATTCAACAAACCTGGCACTATCACATCACCAAGTCCTAAAATGACTGGATGAAATTCCTTCTCTACTTCGAGATCAACACACGTTATCATTGGATCACTCAAACGTGGCACTTGGAATAACATCGGAAACTGAAAAAATAAAAGAATAAAACATAGACTAATCATCAACTCTTCAACTTCGAATCACATTACTTGTCAGAGTTCTCTGATCGATCACTAACTAAAAATAACCCAAATGATTAATTACACTGAAAGTCAAACATTCTTCATCGGTCACTTTTTCTCAAACCAGCCCATCATTCAATTCAGCTCTTCCTCATTTCAAAAAAAAACCAAAAAAATGAACACCTTCGCAAGAGAGACGTAACTTCATTGATTGTCAATCAGTCAGTTCAACTTCACTAAACAACTGATAAAATGAGATTTTCCTCCCATTTGAAGAACCTTATTCACTTCCTCACAATCTTTGTATTTCCTCAAAATAATGTCGTCGTCGTCTGCCATTCGAAACTCTAATCGCAAACAAGATAATCAACGAACCTTCTCGGGAATGTCCCCATTGATCGGCGCTATTGGATAACCCGTAACCGATTTTGTACAGTCAGTTCCTGCAGCCACCTTAAAATATTCTTCCAATCAAAAATCTTATTCGAATAATCACTCAATAAAATCAGTTCACTGAAAACTTATTCATCAAGCATAACGTCGATTCAACAATAACTCAGCACTTCAACTGTTTCCAATACATACCAAACACAATCGAAATAGACAAACAAATCAATCTCTCAATTACCTACCGCTCAATTCACAAAAATCGAGCGATTCTCAACAAAAAATCTCCCAACTCCTTACATTCGCAATTCAAAATCCAATAAAGAAATCCTTCAAAATCAGTCACAAACCTCGATCATAACCGAACAACCATTTTTGGTTAATAGTGGTGTACCGAATACCATGAACATATCGTACACGAACATACACAGCAAAAGTACTGTTAACCACTAAAAAACAGTGCAATTTAATATTTCCAAACTCCTCCTCACCAGTAGAATACAACAAAGAACAATTGTGAATGGAACGATAGAGATTGCAATAATCATATCGATCACGTAATATTCCAGAGAAAAACTTTGCTTGATGGCTAACAAAACCATAAAGCAAATTTCATTTCATTTCAAAAATTGTCGATCTGCGTAATCAACACAAAACCTCTCACAATCCATCGTCAACTCTCTTAAACCGTCGTAAAAAATGAGATATTCACTCAAAATTCAAATCAAATTCAATGAATCAAGCCAAGCGAATGCTAATCAAAAAATAAAAAGAAAATTACCTTCAGATTCGGAAATCTGATTCCTTTCAGTACATGAATGCATAAAGTAACATTAATAAAATCCAGCAATATAAACGCGTATGGATCTCTCCTAATGAAAAACCAAAATATACAAAGCGCTGCCGAGAATATGAAAAGGAATATGCACGAGACTCGTGGTCGACGTGAACAACACTCATAATTGAACAGATCACGACTGAATATCGATCTGGAGACGTCATTCATTGACATGCACACCTGCAATATCACCTCAATAATCAAATTTCAACAAAGAATCGCAAGACTATTTTAAAAACTTAGATTATTGTTTATTAATTATTACTTGGACATCGAATGGTTGTTTCGTCAATCGCAGTGAGCGATCGGCGGAATATTTATTTTATTAGAGTAATGATTATTTATTGAATTGTATTTGACTGCGTTTAATTATGCAAAGTATTCACGACGACTAATTATTTACTCGGTTGTGTTCGGTTGGCCTGCTCGCCCAGCCAGCGGGGTGGCGTAAATTGAGGCTAAAACAATGCGCACGGAAACACGAGCATTGTGGCCAGCAACGTTATAAACGTTTGATAGCCTGGCCAATCCAGGTAATCCAGGTAATTTTAAAAACCTCAAGAACAGATAAATGAAGCAAAGACATACTCTACACTGCCCGCATTTGCACAGTGCACCCGTTAATGCAGATAGACATCGATGAACACTGAACGTACCCACTATCGTTAAGATCACATTGAAAATATACACTGCAAATACAATTCGTTTTTAGCAACAAAACAGAAATTTTCGGTAAAGCAATTTACAAAAATCTGCTTAGTGATAACAACAATAATAAGAATAATAATGACAATAATAATAACAATAATAATAGTAATAAAATAACAATAATAATAACATTCGAGCAACTCACTGAACAGTGACAATGAAAAGTATCAATTCAAACAAATATATAACGATAGCAAAAACACACAATTCAAGACGAATCGACAAATTAATTCTGAAGATCACTCAAGTCAAATAAATCAATTAAACTCCACCGTAACTAATAATAATAACTCATTGTCAATAATATCTACTAATAAATCAAAGCAGACAATAATTGCAAACTAACCCATAACATTACGAAAATAGAATCCCAACATGAGAATACCGACGACGATCAGCATAACGATCAACACGAAGACACAGTTCGCTGGTGCTGTCATTCGTTCTTCATCGGATTCCGATTTCTTGATTCGTTCCATTTGCTGCTGCAATCCCAAAGGGGCAATGTCTGCTTGCAGATCTTGCTCGGCTATACGACGTTCTTCGCAACTGAACAAAACACGATAATCTTCATAAAAACAATAACGAAAAGAGCAACAACTCACTGAAATAAATGTATTACATCAAAAATGTTTTCAAATAACTCATTGTCAATAGCATCTAATAATAAATCAAAGCAGACAATATGCGCAAACTAACCCATAACACTAATAAATCAAAACAAATTTATTACAAAACAACAAACAAATTATTGTAAAAATGGTGCACATTACGTTTTGCGATGGCCAGCCCAATACCCTCCGACACCAACGCAAAACACAGCCAACAGCCAAACGATGAGCATCGATAAATCCCAAACGGATGACTGCGGTCGATAGAATCGTAGCGTCAGATCGCTGCCCAACGGTGTTGCCTCACTTAGACCCTTAAAAACACTTTCTTCATCATCAATTATTTTTGAATAATTTCTGAATATGCGATCAAATTTTTTCGGTAGAGCAAAAACAAGTGAAATATTTTCTCTGAAATTCAACCAAATTTTTCGTAAATAAGCAACATTTTTACATTCTCATTTCAATAATTCAAAATCAAACGCTTCTCTTGAAATCATTTGATACAATGAAAAAACAAAAACAAAAGAAAATGCCAAATCACTCACAACAACTTCATCGAAAAACACTCGTTTGTAGATGAAAAACGTTGGTAATTTTAACTTAACATCCATGTCTGGATCATAGAATTCCGAGAACTGAACAATATGAAAAACATTTACAAATAAACAGATAATCAACGAAGATGAATGCAAAATTTCAATTGTATTCCGAAAACCATTCAAATTCTAAACATTCAATGAAAAATGCGAATACGTAAATATTTTTTTCAGCATTTAAATACGACTAAAGTCAATAAACAGTCACAAACAATAAACAAACCAAATAATCAGCCCATTTACTGACGAACTGCCGTCCTTTTTCCACCAACAACAGACCTACACTCACTTGTTCAGCCATCATTTCATCTGCCTGAAATTAACTTACGATCACTGACCCATTAAAAACTTTCTAAAATCCACCAAAAAAAGAAGAAACGACGTCCTCCATTCCTATGGAACAATAAATAGTGTCAGAAATTAATAGTGAAGGGCAAATTTCACTGGAAATGTGGCATCGAAAAAATTTGTTCGACCAAAAATGTGCGCAAAAGAGTCGATGCATTTTCGAAAGGTTGTCATTAAAAAAATCAAATTTCTCAGTCATCGTCGAAACAGTTTCACTCAAAATCCTAACAAAACAAAATTCCACATAAGAGAGACAACGACTTGGTTCAGTCAGTCAAAAAACTTGCCATATAGTTGGCAGCATCCTTAAACGATGTATTCGTCGCGACGAATGGCAACGCACAAGCACCGTCCTCTCGCTCCAAACGATAGTTCAACGCCACTGCGCTCTGGTTGAACGTCAACGATGCATTTTTCACACACACATTCGTGTTGTTCACCTCACCGCCCCACCAACCCAACCTTAATTCCTCCTAAAAACACCGATATTATCCACCTATCAAACACAAACCATACTCTTTTCAAATTCACAGCGAATCGAAAAAAAAAAAAACATTTCTTTTGAAAATTTTCAATTGAACGAAAATGAAACGTTCTGACATTTCAGTGAACGCTCTGATAAACATGATAATAAGGAAGAGGGCAGCAACAGCAGCACTAGTGTACCATAAGCCATTACATGAACTTTAGCTAATCGTGAGCTTAAGCCATATGCCTCAGATTACTTCAATTTAGAGTGGAGCTGAACTAGAGTGGAGCTCAATCAGCCATAGGATATCAGTTGGGTGCTCTCAGGCTAACAATAAGAACAATAAGCCTCATGGTGAACCTTAACCAAAGGCATTTCAACGCCCTAACTTGAGGTTTATATACACTCCTGGCCTGTTCTCGTAAACGCCATTTTCACCAGAAAATAACCAAACAAAAAAGCGAATGCAATCAAAATTGATTCACTAACCGCTTCAGCAGCTATTTCCGGTAATTTACCATTGCGCCACTGCTCGTAATTGACGCATATCGTTCGTTGATGACCAGTCTTTTGATTCCTCACATCCAAATACGCATAACTCGAATCATAATATGGACTGCGTCGAGCCAACTACAACTTGCTATTATTTTATGCACATGAACAGATAAATAAACGAAAAAAAACAAATGAACTATAACCATGTACACATTCACTCATTTATTCCGTAATCTGTCTGAAAACTTTTTCAAACAAAATTTCACTTCATCAAAAACTCAAAATCCTTTAAATTTCTTAAGATTCTTTAGTTGCTCATTGAAGCGCTGAATTTCTATCATTAACGGTTGAAGCAAAATGATAGCCTGCAGATCAAATCGATGAAGAAGACAAAAAGGTTTTAAATTTTACAAAACAATACGAGAAATGATCGTAAAAAAGTGCAGAAAATTTTCTGTTCTTTTAAAAGTTGTGGCAAAAACTTACTGATTGATGAAATGTGATAATCAAAATAAACAATATGAATACTGAAAGGCGACACGAATAACTGGCTGAACGGCCCAAAAGCATCGCTGAAGAGTGTGAGTGGAGTGTATGTCGGTGGACGCGTGCTTAGGGCTGACTGATACTTTTGGAGAACCGATTCAACAAATTTGACTGACGTTTGCGGCTGCTCAAAGCGGACAGTACAAAACCACTAATATTACAATTAGAGTATGAATAGTAATGTTAACAAATAATATTAAATAATAGCAGTGGTATCAGTGTATTGAGTAAACTATCAACAGCTGCAATGATATCAAATTGATACGAATAACAATAAATTAAGAATAATAATGATAACTTTACAATACGTTCGAAGTGATGACCCCAGCAAAGTTTGGTTTAAAAAATAAATCAATGTTTAAAAATCGGAAGGTACGAATATCAGACAGTTGTTTTTCGGTGTTCTTGCCGAACCAATGGCAACAATTTAATCACGACTCTACGATTGAGTGAAGTGGACCTGGCTCGTGAAGGTGCGACGTAATCTAATCACGGGGTCAACACCTGCAAATTCAATGAAATTTTTCTCGAAAATTTACGAATATTCCAGCGAGTTTTATGACGACCTTCAAAAAGAAACTGTCCACGGGAAAATTCCCATAAATAAATGACAGCTGCTGATAATATATACGAACGAAATAACCAGCGGACAGACAAAAGAACAATGCTGTCGAAACGAATCAATAGAGACACTGAAACGAACAACGAGTGTGCTCGAACGATGATTAATTCAACGCATTGCATTGCACTGCAATTGCTTCCATTTGTTCCTTTTTTTATTTTGCTCGAAATTTTCTCACAGAAACAAAATTCCTTTCGTCATCAACGAAAACGACGTGATACGAATACGGACGGGATCGCTTTCGTTGAACGATTGCGGATCGATCGTTTTCGATCTTCAATGAATTCCATCGAGTTCTGATGAAGAATCGAGGGAAACTTGATGCGTTTTTGAATTCAATGGTGTGCACTCAAAAAAAAAAAGTTGATATCAATGAGACAAAACGTCAAGAAATCATCATCCCAAGTGCTCCTTTCTCAGCCGTATGAATATATCTGAGAAATGAGCACTTACGATCATTTAATGCATTTTCTATTATATTTGTCTCAACCAAATAAAACCAGTGGATTCATAACGAAAACACTCGAGCAAATCGTCATGTTCATTGATGGGAACGAATATTTCCATTTATTTGGCTATTTCCATCGGTTCCCATACAGCAATAAAAAACTTTCCAATTGAAAATGTATGAAAAACGGTTGACGAATCGGATTCAGCTGCTCGAAAACGAGAAAAATCGAGCAAAGAAACGAGCTAGCAAGCACTCTCCCCCGTAACCAATCATCAATCATCAAGTAGCAACACAGTTGAAGTCAAACTATCGGCAGTCACCCAATAAAAAATATCATCAATAAACTAAACAAAAAGAGAGACACATTAAAATTTGGTTAAGAAAATTTTTGTTTCAATGAATAAAACCGATGAATGTTCACCTTATTAAGTGCTGTGAAATGATTATCGTTACAAAGAAGTTGTTAATATTAAAATTGTAAAACGTTACAATGTTTTTATGAAATACATTAAAAATTATCCTGTCTGCAATTATCCTTTCATAAGTGATCCTTTCTCTGCAATAATACGCCACAAATCTATTAATAAAGTCAGTTTTGTTTCGCACAAAACGTTATGAAAAACAGCACAGAACATAAATGGATTGAACACCAACCACTCAAAGCCAGTTTAATGCTGCTGCACTTTTGCAACGTTTCAAGTCTGTCGCTCTCTTCGGAATTATTCCACCACTTGGTTCGCATTTTGCAAACATTGTCTATGGTAGCACAAGTTATCGTATTACTGTCTACAGTAAGATATAAAGTAATACAGTAATATGATATAATGTAACTTATGGTACGATACATAATACGATATGTAGTATTTCATTAAGTTTTTAAAGTGAAAAAGCACATGATCAAGTGAATACACGGCAAGATGGAGTAGAAATAGAGTAGATGTTAAAATAATGGAAGCATTTAAAAAATAAATGATAAGGATGCGATGTTTGTTTCGATGAGTTTATTTACTCAACGACGAAGAACGTCTAATGAAAGTTCAAGCAATGCCAATCAAACAACATTTCCACAAAATAGCTCGATGGCTTGATTGCTTGACGGCTCGAAATCTCATTGATCATTTCATTGCTCGAAACATGAAAAAAAATTGTGTTGCCTCAAAACTAAACCGTAAGACGGAGATTTGCTCTCAACAAGATGGAACAGAGAAAAACTGATAGAGTTGAAGTGATGAACATTAATTGACTGTGAATGTGAGTCGGTTAGAAATTTTTTAATGATAAGGTAAATACTAATAATAACGGAAAGGAAGTGGCATGTCGCACAGACTGATAAAGTTATCATTTTTTTCGATTGCAAGTGTGAGCATCGATGAAGCAGCTAGCGAGTGCAACGATACACACGTAAAACAAAGTTGATTTTGATAATTGCTCATTGAATTCAAGCATGATGACACCTGATTTCATTTCACAATGCTTTATTCATGCGATTGTTGATGCGAAACGCGCTGCTCACTGAATTGCATGAATCAGCGATATTACAATAGTGATTTTGTTATTATAAGTCTCATTCTCATGAGTCATTGATAAGGCAAAAAATAATAACAATAATAATGACGCAGAATTCCAACTGAATGGCAAACAGTACTGATGCGGGAGGAACGTGGCCAAATACTGAAAGCCCTTGCAATAAGGATAAATTCCGCGCAATTCTTCAATATTAACTTGAATAGTTCACGGTTGTAATGCTATTGAAAGGTCAACCCTGGGAAGTGGAGTGTTCATTCAGATGGTGCATGAATGAATACAGTTAATCACACGTGTTCGATCGATCTTGTGTTTAAAAATGGTCGAATTCGTTGGCAATATTAAGCTTGAGTCATACTCTGCATTTGTCTAATATTGTTTCAGATTCTTGTTTAAACTCAACTTGAATGTTTGTACAGCTTTGCGTATGTGATGCATTTCACAATGATCATGCTTTATTCAGTTGTTCAATGGTTGGATATGGGGTACTAACCAGTATGAGTATTCAATATTGAGGCATTCAACCGCAGATATTGCAATATGTACGCTTCTAACGATTTGATGTCAGTTTCGTTGAAGTGCTCTCGAAAATAACAATAATTTTTTCGGTATTATCATCATTGGCTCTATTATTATCGTTAAGTGCAAGTGATAAGGTTTTATCTGTTCAGTGCTTCATGTCTAATAACTATCCTATACACCACAGCAAAAACGTTTCCAGTGTTTCATCAGCTTGTCTCTGATTGTTTTTAACTGCTCATGTGCGCATTTGCTTACAATCCGGGCTTTCCTAATTACTCACCAATTTAGCAAATTTTACGGTGACACGCACGTCATTTTAATGGTGACCATTTGAAACTTTTTCTTCTCATCAAGATTTGAGGCACAACATTAGACAAATGCAAAGTATGACTCAGATCTAATATTGCAAATGAAGTCGACCATTCGTAAACGCAATCGAACTCGTCTAATCGAATGTCATTCATTCACACACAGACAGACAGCATCCATGATCCGAATGAACAGCACAATAATGTCTGTGGTTGTTGACCTTTTTAATGACATTGCGTTCGTAAACACTGAACACATGGGCAAAGGAACTGTCGTATATGAGGCGCATGAGTGAAGTCGATTTCATTTCACAATTGAAATCGAATGGAATATTTTACGGATATAAAATCGCAACAATTTGTGAAGGTTAAAACGAACACGATTGAAAACTATACAACAGTGAGCAACAGTTTCACTGAAATTTCCACGTGAATGATTCGTCAGAAACGACGATTAAATTGCTTGAAATTTCACGCATTTTATCTTAATCTTTACAGAATTGGAAATATAACACACATCATACGTCTTCGCGATTAAAATGAAGGAATTTTCCACCAAATTTCGGCTCTATTTCGATTTTTTTCGAAACAGAGCCGAAGCCTCGTCGAATTCCCATGAAACTTGGTTCACAGTCGATATCCATTAGAATAACTATAGAGTGCGGAATGAAAAATGAACAAACAAGATGGAAAGTGAAACAGAATGGAGATCGAGAAACGATTACATATCAAAGACGCAAACGATTAACGATTATTTTAGTAACTCTAAATCATCTGGGGAAAACCAATGGAATTTTGAGAAAAATTTCAGTGAATATTCCGCAAAAACAGCTGTTGACTGCATAGACGAAACTGGAGAGACACTGGAAACCATGCAGAAAAATCAGAATTATGTCAGTAATAGTAATAATAACAATAATGCTAGCAATAACCATCATACCAATCACAATCTTAAAAGAAATACTTGATCAATAATAAACAAAACAGTGGTTCAGTTAGTGATAACAGTACTGATAATCAGATCATGATAGCATCTGCAGTAGCAATATTCTTAATGATATTGAAAGTAATTACTAGAGTATATCATTTAGCATATATTATACGCGTTCGAATCCATGACAAACGCCTTGTCACTGAAGTTATTTATCAATTGTAGATAAGACAGGCACTATATGAAAAAAATCGAGTGAGACTTCATAAATAATATTAATCCTAATGGTGCTGAGCAAAAGAGAATGAGCGTTATGAAATGGGAGTTCTGAAGAAATGAAAACTAAGAAAAGAATCACGTTTCAATCACCGTTTCGGTCATTCAATCGCAGTGCACGAACCAGTTTTTTTGTTTGTTTATCACTCTTTTTCCTATTATTCGTTTTATTTTCGCTTTCATGTTATTCGCGTCATGATTACTATTTTTACCATTCTATTGTTCAATCATTCATTTCTGCTGTATTCAGCAAATTTTCATTAGTTTATTCAATATGAATAAATAAAAAAAATGACGACTGAACGTACTTTTGCATGCATATATCCTTACAATTTGACGTTCACATCGTCAAAATAATTCTCATTTCCTGATGATTATATCTGAGAACATGATGAGGATATCGTCGAACATGGATGGGACGGTACACGGATTAGGCGATTCAATGAAGTGGATTCATTGTCAACAAAACGATGTCACGAAATTGATCGCTGTAGATCAATAAACTAGACTAATCCGAATCGATCATGAAAAGATCATCACTATTGTTATTAATCGACGAAAATCCCCAGAGGTTATCTTGGAAAATTGTCAGTAATTATTCATTCATTCACTCACAGGATCAGTCCAGCTTTGAATAAAAAAGAACTTCAAATGTTTCGAGCAAAACGTCGAATTAAGTAATTCGCAGTTTTTTGGTTCCTCAATTGTTCCAATGAGGTCATACGAATGAATTATTTCCTAATCAAATAATTTCCAATTCTTCCCGAACAAAATTGTCAGTATCCAGATATACTCACCATTTACATCACTCACTATTAACCTGATTCTGAAAATTTTGTTAATTATGAATCGATGTCGTGACTCTGCATTGAATTCCGAAAGAAAGAGGCAAAAGTGAGCGTCGATCAACGAAAATTGACAGCAGCCACGATGAAACGGCGAGATGAAGAACTAATCGAAAGGCAAAATAATGAACGAGCGGATTAAACGTGAGTGGGTGTACAGATTGAAAAGAGGTCAATTCTAAAAAAAGAAGACGAGTTATTTAAACGAAAAAGGATTTGCTCTTCATTCCGCACATAGTTTACTTTTGATATCGTCAAAGTCAAGCATTAAATCACTAGTCGCAATTGATGGGCAAACCAACGACGCCAAATATCTCAATGGCATACACAAATATCTCAATGGCATATTTCACTAGAGCTTAAAAGATCCAAAGGGCAACTAACTCGTTTAATGAAACGCCAAAAAAAAACGTTCGAAAAATCATATTACGAGTGAATTTAGTATCGTATAAGTAGCTGTAAGATGGCTGAACAAAAATGAGGATTTAGAATTCAAGCTGATTAAAAATTCTTGGAAATGATTTGCTAAATTGAACTGGTTTCCTCGGATCTTGAAAGAAATAATGTACAAGAGAATATATGTGATATATTCATGATAAAAGTGTGTGATCATTGATGCCAATACAGAGACAATTATAAAGCAATTTTAAATTGTAAAGCAAGCCAGAAAGATTTTAATTTTTGAGGAGCAATTAAACAGCTGTGTGATGAGGAATTTTGCTCGAATGAGTGACTCGATTTGATAACCATTTAATGAAAATTGAAATCGATATGAAAATTGAATTATTCATTTCTCATTTATCGACTCGACATTTCATTCAGAATCGATAGGCTTATCTACGAGTTCAGAAAAAGAAAATCATTGACGGGATGATTGAATTGAACTGAAAAAGAAATAAATCTTTGGATAAAACTTTTTCCGTGGAACTATTCACATGTCGAGCGAACGCTTCTCTAGATGAATTCATTCGATACACCACAAAATGCGTCGTGATGTCTTCAACGAGCATAATTTCGTTAAAACTCTTCATTCCTACTCATTCAACCCTCCTCTCCATTCCTCACTAAAGCTCTTCGTGCACCAAGATAATTTCCTCCATATCGCACATCTACTAGTTGTAATACATTTCATTCAACCCATCTATACACCCGTCTGTCACATTTCAAATCTATGATATCCATTGCGACTTGAATCAGATCACTTTCACTGGATAATTGTAATCCATCCAGCCTTATCCCTTCAAATCCATACATCCATCCATCCATCCATATCCTTTGCCAGTCATACACTCACAAATATGTGCACACATACATCGCTGTTGTTGAACAAGTGAATGCTCGCAGATTATAAACAAGCTGATACGAATATAGCATAGAAAACAATTCATATGCAAGAAACGTTCACCATAGCAGTGTATATCGCGATCATTCACAATCACGAATTCCAACAATTCTAATGCGATTACTCAAGAATGCAAATATTCTCACTCTTATTGAATTTTTCCTATTTTTAGTGTGTCAAACCACCTTATTGATGAGGAATAAGGTCAGGAGGAATAAGGCTTCAAGTTAATGCCTTGCCTTGAACTATGCTTAGTCTAATCGAAAGCCTTGGGCTCGTAGTGACCACTTCGTTTACCTGTCCATCCAAAAGAGGCTGCTGTATCCACACCGTTACGATACTAAAATGAGAGTATCTTTTGGAATCAATTGAATCTGTGGCAGTAATGATCTGTTTACCATTGTAATCATTTCATTATCATATCTGCATATACTTCAGTATATTGAATAGTAACGAATATGGAATGCTACGAATTATTCGTGTTTAACATTTAGAGACTTTCGTAGAGAACAGATTCGCGAATTATCATGATACAATGGTTTCATCGTTAAGCACGTGGCATGGATGTGGTCGTGGCACCATCCGATTGTTGTACAAACACATTTCGGATGTTGTTGGATTAGAGCATTCAATTTGCGAGAATTATTATCATACACATGCATCAACATCATCGGCTGTTATTATCATCCATATTTCTCATCGTTCCATCGTAATTATCGTCAGCAGTATTGTTGTTATTATCAATACAATCGACAATATTGTTCAAAATTTCAGCTGTATCGCAAGCATCAAGCATTTACAATGTTAATATGTATTTTGATATCGTAGTGTTTCTGCTGACATCTATTTTGATAATATTGAACTGCTCAATCTAATGGCATTGAAAATACATATTATCGAGCATAGAGGTCGATTGAAAGTGACTGTCTGTAATCGTGGAGAAAACAGAATGACAATTTCATTTCCATTTTCTTGCAAACATTAAATTCTCATTAAAAATTTGTTTTGTTCCTCTTATAGTAGTTAATAATGACGATTCCAAACATTGCAAAAAGTTTCAATTTGTTCGCATCAATCAACAAACGACCACTGTCTCAACGACCGTTAATCAAATTTAGCTCTAACAAGACAACTGAACCACTGATGAAAATTTGACAGTTCTGTGAGGCGTTCTGTTTCTAACGACAACGATAATTTTCCACTCAGTTTTAACAAATGAATTCTGCAAATTCAAATTACTCAAGTGTGTCACGCAAATATGGAAACACTCTGAAACATTTCATTCGAATTGAGTGTTGCCAGTGATTAATGCGATTTCTTTCACGCAAAATACTGCTGGAATCATGTTTTATTTCGATTCATATGAATACATGAAAATATCGATTTGTTAATGGCTTCTATGGAATTTCATATTGATTTTCACATAATAACAATAATTACAATTCAAGTGCGCACAATAACGACAAAGACAATTACACTATTGCAAGACTGGAGACTATCAAACAACCGAATGCTCCTTCCGAGGTATGAATTTTTTGTGAACCAAATTCTACGAAACTGCCGGTTGATGTGAACACCTCAGACAAAACTCATATTATGCAGCTTTGCGATAGACAGACACAATTTCAGCGAATAGGTTTCCTGAATCTTAAAAGCATTCATAATCGATGAGCAGTTGAACGATCAAATACATGAATTACTGAACAGACAAACACACGAAACAACTGCTAAACAAAATGAACAATCATACCAATCAATGATAATTCTTATGAAGAGCAATGATAATAATGATCATAATAACAACAATAGTAATCACAATAATAATAACCAAATACAATAACCCAATTAATCCTACTACTGTTGGCAAGAATAATGACAACAACAATAATAATAATAATAATAACGATTACAAAAAATGTTAAAAATGATAATAGTAATCATAATCTTAATCAAAACATCACTTCACTATAATACGGATAATAATAATCGAGGCAATAAAACAATATTAACAACAACAATCTTAACTGAAACAAAAACGAAGTCGAAATGATATCACAATGAAATGCGACCAACCGCAAAAAGCAGTACAGTGAACCCACACAAATAAATTCAGTTCTATAATTCCGTATGTGAATAAGTTGAAGAAGGCTCTTTGGATTTACTCATATAAACGCCTTCTGAAGTGATCCAATAGCAAGAACTGCCCGGTGACGAAACTCCAACTATTTCACCTTGCCCACTGATTGGTCTTCCGTATAGCTGACCACTTGAGGCCAAAAATTTACCTGAATAAAATGATAAACATAGTAAATATCATGATAGAACGGGCAATATATGCGAACAACACTGACTGATGATCTTAATATGACGATGGTAAACATACCTGTATCCTCATGCTTCAGCCTGACCGGCTCATCACGCAGCCACTCATCTGTATTGCACATCACCACCCAATGATCGCCCGTATCTCCTTCACCATCTTTACCGAAACACGACACTTCCTGTGAAATTCATCTGGTATTTTTCACAAGAATAGTTGACATAACCTTTAAGCCATTTAACACCAAAAGATTGGCGAAAATCATATCTTACGTCTGACTAATCTCCTAAACAAGGTCACTAATGGAAATGAAAAACCTCGAATAAAACATGTGACATGATATCAGTTAACTCACTTGATTACTCCTCGAGAGTGGTGCATTGAACAAATGACTGTGCAAAAGGCATTTGGTCGTCAAGTGCATCAAACGAATTTTGTCACCGCACTTGATTTCATCACCTCGTTTGCAGCTACCCTTTATTGCTGAAACATTTTAGAGATCCAACTCAGATTTGTCTTCAATTCATTTCAAAACACTCGAATACTCACTGAGAAGCGCAAAAATTAACTGAACAATTTCAGTGCAGCAAAATACACCGTCAAAATAAATCAAAATGAATGAGGCGGATTGACTGACGAGGTATGATTTGCCAATGTGAGTTCACATCGTCACTTTCGGCCATTCCAGTCACTGATTGTTGACCACTTCCTGAGCCATACTTCACATCGTGTGAGTGCAGTCTCAGACCTGAAACTCGAACAGTGTAATGAAATGCTTGATGATTTATTTTTACTGATGTAGTTTAAAAATAAGTGAAAATGAAATTAACATGTCCAAATGAGCTCAGTTAATGTCAAGATGCCGTAAGCAGAAAGCCGATAACAGGAATATTAGTGGACAGAGACATTAACGTTAATTCAGCATGAAGGAGGCTAGAAGAATGAACTCACCATCTTTGTTATTTCGCAGTTTTATAATTGAACCACACGTCACATAATCTTCATCGGCGCTGTACGTTAGAACAACAGTCGAACATAGAAAACAGATGAAATACCACATTTCTGGAACATAAATATAAATTACTTAAGAAGACAGTAAACAGCGAAAATCGACGTTCGACCAAATCCAAGTGAGAAATTTCATTCCGTATGAAAAGAAAATTAACATTTTCATCAGCATTTTTGAATAAGACTTATTAGTATGTGTCCATGGAGCACTGCCAATACTTTGGCATAAACGTCGTTATGGGATTCACTGCGATGATTGCACAGCACAGGCTACACATGAAGTTCTCCAATTACAAACACAATGACAGTTCGCGAAGAACCGGAACTCAAATTTTTTTAAACTTGAGAGACGAATTTTTTACTCGCTGAAAGAGAATAAATTCGGGCAGACCATACATAATTTGGTAGCGCAGATCCAGGGGGATAAAACATAATGTACGGAGCGAGCCACAGCAGAGATATGTTCCAGACTTTCTATATCGCGCAAAGTGCACGAGTTCAACAAATAATAGGGATATTGTCACCCACTCGATAGAAATTATTCAAAAGCATCATATAAATCATCCGGCAGTCGAGATTGAGCATCACAGAAATCTGCATTTTCAACTTTCATGCCGATTGATACGACTATACAATACCGCAATTTATGCAAAAATAATCATTAAACAAAACGTTGAAACAAAATTTACACCAGAAATAATTCCTCACAACGGTGTTGTCAACGTCTCAAAAGTGGTTTAGACTATGTCAATCGGCATCAAATTTGGGCACAATAACAAGAAGAAAGTACGGAACAATAATTGGTGGCAAAAATACAAATATATCATATCCATCCATCATA
>JAPYMA010000608.1:0-11570 GCA_035041965.1 Anisakis pegreffii | reverse complement strand
AGTTGACCTGTTTTATCGAATCCTCAAATCTCAGGATTTTTCCGAACTTAAATCCCGGGACCGGGATCAGAACTGTAATCTCGGGATCCCGTGCAAACCCTAGTTACCATCAAAATAAAATACTAATAAACTGCACCATAATCAAACATTTTCTACACATAACACCATTTTGGCGTTCGGATATGTTTACTCGAACTCTTGATAATGCCGAGATTTCACGTGAATAAGTTTTGTCAACGGTTTTGCTTACTAGTTAACAGTCGAATTGTCTGCGATTGTTTTTACATACAACGCATTCGAAAATTTCAATTCTAGACTTCAGTCAGTTTGAATAACCTTTCATCCGCTCCATTTGCTTTGTGTTTCGGTTATTTTCAGTCAATTCATATTTCCAGCCAAAAACTGCGCAAACAATAGATTATCTATCATCAGCTAAAAAAATTTAAAGATATCAAATGGGCAAATCGGATTTTAAAACCAACAAATACAGACAGTTTGCACTCTTCTATCATAAATATTATGCTTAAAACCGTTATTCGTATTTTATCTTCTCTCTAACCTCGCTGTTGATGTGTTTTTCTCAACCTTCATTTATTCAGTTATTATCAACGGGAATTTGTGCGTTTGTGATACCATAATTTTGATAGATGGACTGTTTTCAATTCAGTAACAGTGCATCGTCTCCAACAGAATTACTCATTTCATCAAATTTCGAATTCGAATAAAGAATGTGAGAATTCTTAACCGTGACCAAAATCTCTCCTGAACTCACTTCAGCTACTAGCTGGAGTTCAGCCATTCTGCTCATATTGCTAAAATTTCAAATCAGCATTTCAAATCAAATCACGACGAAAACATTATTCAAAATAACAATGCCAAAACTATCTGAAGTTTCGTGCTAAACTGTTCAGAACGAGCATTTTGGTTTATCAGGTAATCGATACATAAAGAGGTGCGATTTCTATGTTGAACAAAACAAATTTGACGATAGAAAATCTCAAAGTAATGAAACAAAAGTATGCAAAATGGCGAAAATACCAACCTTTAGGAGATGGGTGTTATTTTTATCAAAGAATCGATCCGAAAAACGATTCGCCTATCAGGAATGAGTCGAGACAGTTGTTATGTTCCTTCTGAAATGATGGCAGATTTCAAAGCTTCAATAAATGTCAAATTGAATTATGCATGAAATTTCAACCGTAATGCGGTGAAGTGATAACAGTGTGCAATGATGATGACGACAACAACAGCAACGACGAGAAAAACTATTGTGGTGATGATAAAATAACGGCATCATACTGATAACAATGACAATAACAGTACTGTGAACAGCAGTAGTAGATCTCTGATGCAGATACAACTGGCAACAGAAATAGAAATAACATCGCAATAATAATAATAGTAGCGATAATAACATTAGTCACAACGCAAGAAAAATCACCAAAAAAATAACGGTACTAATAACGGAGCACCTAATAGCAGCAACAATAACAACGATCACTTTGAAATGGTTTGCTGGTTTGTCCTGATGCGAGCTTGTTATCTGCTGTGAAATCTAGATTTCTTGACACTGCTAGAAGGCAAAGTACTCCATCAAGATATGGTATTACCTCACACCACACAATCAATAGGGTGGCAAGCCAGAAAACTAAAAACGCGCCTGCAATGTTTCATCAAATTATACATCATGAAGAACAATTTAGTGAACAGCTATTTCTCATATTGCTGTTAAATAATAATATGAGAGCATAATAATCTCAACATTGACAAGCAAAACCTCATATCTCTGCATATATTTCATTAAGGCTTTGTCCATCTTCATGTAACGTCTGCTCTTTCATTTTGGTTGAGCTCTTTGCTCGAGCTGACCAATGCGTTTCAGAATCTCCAACTGACGTTTCCATAGAAATGTCAGAAGTGCACTGCAGATAGTTTAGGACGAGTGCGTGGCTGCCTAAATAGTGCATTTGAAGTATCCTGAATCATAAGAAGCACATTTGTCGAACTGAATGCAAAAAGGTTCGATAGAACTGAATGATGCGATTCAGCTACGTTCGTAGTTCGATTCTTGAGTCTATAGCAGTTCCATCTGCTGAGTGGCATCGACAACCAAACCCGCTCAAAACATCTTGAGAATAGCAACAATTCTCGCCATGGCCAAGGTGTCAAGTTCAGCGGTGAAACACAATCGGGTTGTGTGCTTACTCCTGGCCAAAGGGAGGAAAGGTTGGTCCGAGAGTAGCGGTACTGAATCACTCAAGGATGACCTTCCGCCCAGATTGCAAACTGAAAATAATTTTGTGAAGTCGGGAAACTAGCTGCTCGGTATGCAACGCCTATAGCTTGGTCTGCTCTGATATGTCTTGTTAAAGTCCACTGATAAAAATCGATCGTAAGGCTCTGTTCCAAGAGAGTGACTAAAGTATGATTGAAACATGGTTAGAGTGATTTAATCGACTCTGAAGAGTGTTGAAGGCGGAAGAATAATATTAGGAAAGTGTCTGTTGGGATGAGAAATTATTTATACAGATAATTCAATAGGCATTAATTTAAAAAGCGAACAGCAATCCATCAATTGCATCAAGTAAAACATCTAGCTCCGCGACATTAATGAATTTCACCATGTGCCGCAAACTTAATTTTTAGATGCTAGACGCCTATTTCTTTTTAAATCCTCGTTCCAATAAATTCTGATAACTCTTTGAATATCACAATTTCTCCGAATAACACCAACAGATCATCACTTTTACATTGCTGCATCAATATTCACCTTGTTCTTGCAACGTCAAACCTGATTGATTGAATCATTTGTAAGCAACAATAATGATGAACACTAGTTATCGCATCACAACAAACGATTACCAATCTAATGGAAAAAGGCCCAATCATAATGGGTACCGATTAATAATGAACTAAAAAGGATTAATGGAGAATGGAAAATCGGAAAGCCCTAACAGGCTATAAGAGACATATTAATGATTAAGGAAATGATCAAAATGCTTTGCGATAACATTTTTGCACCAAACGCATAAGACAAACGCATGAAGTAATTTTTGGTACAAGACACCTGCAGGTTGTGATCAGCATGATTACAAAGTGGAATTCGAAAGATAAACAACAAAAACAGTACATTCGTTTCTAATTCACTACAACAGTCGTGAATCATTATACGTCACATCACTGAAACCAGCAACTGCATAACAAAACAATAAAAATCGTATTATTGAACATAATAATGACAAACAACAATCAAAATCAGTTATCTCACGACATTAGTTGCGACACACCACAAGTCATTTTGCTACATGCTGCAAGCAAATTCTTGAGAAGAGATCATGAAGTTTTATTCATAAGTACAGCTGTTATCGAACAATTTTATCAGCACGGTAATCGATATCATAAAACAATCAATCATAAGATACAAAACAGGCTGATTACACTCAATAAGCAAGCAAATGAATAGTGAACACTGATCTACAAAAAATGCAGATGAAGAAGGCATTGAATGGCTCGCATGAGTAATGATCTCGCAAAAGAAAATCAGATAAATGATAGTGCAGTTCGAAGTGTCATACACTTCAAACGTGACGCCTCGCAGCCCTTACGTATTGCAGATTCTTCACTCAACGTAGGAATGTTGCTTAGTTTTTGTTGACTCATAGCATGTGCTTCGCCCTTCAATCCTTTCAAGCAAGTGATTTCATTACTGAATTCATAACCGATCCGTCTTTCGCTGTTGGCGCTTTTGTTTTTGGTATTGTTTCGTCGATTGCGTCGTTGAATCTATGATATTAGCGTGAAGCTACAATTTGAGAGACGACCGCATCGGACGAAAATGGATTGTAAGAGGGTATGTGAACTGCTGCAGTATGTAAAAACGTTGAAAGCCAATCGTTCTGATGATCTTAATTATTTGTCTATTGATTTAATTATTTATTCATTTATTTGTCCACTCATTAGGAGTGAAAGACCCTTTAATAGCATCACGAGCATAACTGATTATCACATTCTGCATGCAGTTTAGACCGGTCAGCTTGCGAATCGGATCCACCTTTCTCCTTCCCTTATTCTTAATCCGAATATTTGCTTGACACTCTGCAGTCGTTCCTTTTGCCCATGTTTATCTCGCTTTCGATACCAGCTTCTTCGCCTCAACCAATCATTAGTTCTATGATCCCTTATAGTAGATCTGTTCATCACTATTTCCATCCTTCTCTGTTTACTTGCGGTCATATTCCCATTCCTTTTGTCATGCCCGATATTCCATTGTCATGCAACACTGGCAGGATGCTTTGATCGAATGAATGCCTTTTGAGTTTTATGGCAATATTTCGATTTTTTTTTGCGATACGTTTTTCATCTGTGGTGTATCCTTCTTCTGATTGATTTCGTTGCACTTCTTCCCACTAAAATGGTCTGATTCAGGTAGCCGAATTACTCGTCTTTTTAGAACACTCCACTACCAACAGTGATTGGGCTATCCATCCGCTGATTGTTCACTGTTTTTGTACTTTTCACTACCTTTAACCAAATTCTGTTGCCCTAGTTGACTACTTCCTTCAGCATAACCTTTGACTGATCAAAACTATATGACATCAATATGATATCGTCAACAAACCGCAGCTTCGAAAGCAATCTCCCGTAGATGTTGATATCCATATCATTTCATTGCGAGTTATCAAACAATAGTTGCAAAAAGGTATTGAACAGTATCGATGAAGTGTTGCATTTTAAATGCACACCTCCTGTGCTTGAAACAACATCTTTGATGGATTGTCGACAAAGGTCCTCGGTGGATTCGTTGTAACACATTGATAATTGACGAGTGCACAGAAGCTTCCATGAACGTTAACTTTGAATGAATCGAATGCCTTTTCACAGTTTAATAGCTTCACAGACAACGCCATCCATATGCGGTGAGGTTTTGACCTTCATCTGTTTCGTCGCTTCGCGGATTTGAACTCCCAAAACCAATGGTGGTTCATCCTCACTAGTTTTTGAGTCGATGGTCACCGTGATTTTGCTCGTGCATAGGTATCCATAGAAACTCTTCCGTATAATTCCATGCAGCGGTTTTTCTGTTACTGTCAAACTATTCTATTCCATTTATATTCCAAGGAATAAAACAGAACAGCTCCAACAAAGGACGCACGGAACAGAAGAGAAAATAACGGTTGAAAAGCGGAACAGAAAGGTACAGCTGTCAACAAAAAATCGGACGACAGAACAAAACAGTTCAGAGGGCGAACAATGAGACACTAACTACGCTGAGCTGCTTGCTTATATAGGCATTGGGATTAGCTGATTACGAAACAATGATCACATGTTGCCAATGGTGGTCAGCGAATACACGATATGCAAAGCACTATAGACAGACATACAAGAGACTGTAAGCAATAAAACAAGAGATCATAGATTTATCTCAATATCCATCCCTCATAAAAGGCCGTTGAAAAGTTTCGATAATGTTGTTTTGTTTGTGGATGTCATTGTATCGTCAATTATTAACATCATGGATCTTCTGCTTGCAACTTCTGAGCGAACCTATTGCGTCGATGGTACACCTTCAAAATGCTCTATCTCTTTTTCCGTCTGTCGAAGTGCCAGTGGATCATTACTGGAAGCACCGTAGCACCACCTGATGTGTTCGGGTGGCTTATCGATCAGACGATTTCGCTCTGCCAGAAACTTCCGCATTAAAGTGGTCTTTCCACTTGAACTTCCTCCAGAAATTAAAAGGCTGAAACTGCATTACCTTCTTATATGACCAAAAAATTTGAAAACGAGCGTGGCCTAAATGTGGATGTGCTGTAACACCGTAATTCGTGGGCGTGGCTAATTACCGTTTCGTTCGATCGTTTTATCCTTAATGCTCTTTCAGTATCTTTTAAACCAAATGCTGAGTCACTCAATTTATCGAAGTGAGCGATGTTTGGATGATAGGTTAATCAACATTATATAGATGATTGTAAATAATAGTGGTCAGTATAAATGGATAGCTGTTAGCTGTCAATATAAACGGTTTCATAGGTGTGACCAGACATCAAGCGTGGTCTCGACGACGCTTTCATTCAGTCGCAAGACATTCATTCAGTTGATCAACTCAGACATCATGAACGCTCCCATCAAACATGCTGATGCTGTGACATCATCGAATACCTTTCATCTGTTTCTTCCATTCTCCAACATTTTTCAATATTCCGATCAGGAAGCTACAACAATTCCCTCTAACAGTTAATTGCTCCCTCCAAAGTCTTTTTCATTGTAATCCTATTCGGTTTTCCTGATCTCGAGATATTGACGAGACTAAGGTGATCGACCGTTGAAAAAGTATTCATGGCTTGAATAATCAATTATTTGATGCTGTCAAACCTTCCAAATTCAACTGAACTCAATATATATTTCGTTCGATTTCCGATTACTGTTAATTGTTGTGTGTAATCAATGTTTTCTATCGATGAAGAAATATGTAATTGAGAATGTTAATCTCACCATCCCCAACATTTTGTAAGGAAACGTTCAAAAATGTTGGGATGATGAGCTTAATCGCTCTGTGTAATCAACGTTTCGTTCGAATCAACAAATATGTAATTGAGAATTCTAAGCTCAGCATCCCAAACATTCTGGAAGAAAACGTTCGAGGAGGTCACTATCCAAATGGTTCCATCGGAAACAGTAAAGTTCCATCTTCTGCTGATTTTATTGTCGCAGAGGTGCTATTGCTTGAGATTGTTTTTTATTTTTCGAATAATTCTCGTCAAATAGTGCAAAAAAGTTTGAACTTAAAGTGTGGTCGTCGACCACGAATGGTGAAGTTTCGAATAAATCCGATAACTATGAATTGTGAGCAGCATTCCGAATCGCAATCGTAGTGCACTGATCTCGGAATTTTAGGCGCCCATAACTCCTCATATCACGTCTTGATTTTAGTCGTTTAATTCATTAACAAGTAACGATGAACCATATTCTGATCGTTCATCCATTCTAGTTCAACTCAAACAGTTTTGCCAAATAATAATTTGTACAGAAACACACTCTCTCAAATTCGAAGTTAATCTGCTCATCTAGTTGACTTCAAAACTCGTCCTCAATATCTCAAAGTTATCTCATCAGGACAGCGACCACTTTACCCAGTTGTTCATCAAGGCTGTTGTCGATGTCGAATGAAACCGATTCCTATGAACAGTTGTCTGCCGTTGACGAATCACTGACAACAATGTGCGGAATACATCGTCCGCAGGATTGCGATTCAGATGATAAGATCGCTATCCTCATTCCATATAGGTGATAAACAATTGTGACTTACTTCTTCCCTTCAATTACTATAGTTGCTTTTGCTTGCTTAATTCTTGGACTGATTACTGACAGCAAACGTGACTGGAGCATTTTAAAAACGCTTGTGTGGTGATAACGGATGATCATTCATTCAATATTTGTGTAAAGGTGTTTCATTTTTCTCCGGAAATATCTTCAAGCCGGCGTCGAGTTTAGAACTCCTCCTCAAAATTGCTCATTTTGAAAGTACTAATTCGACAGGTACTTATTCAGGTAAGTGAAAAAAACTTGGTAAGCGATTCGAAGAGGCTGAATAGAATATGCGGCCTGTTCTGCTCAAGTGATCACATCCACGAATGATGAGAAAGAAAATTTGTGCAATTTCAGAAACCGACAAATTCAGCTAGAAATTCTTCTCAGTTATCTGTTGGAATTTTTGAGTGAGTCCCGAACGTATTTCGCAATTTTCATCGTAGAACCAATTCAAGGACAGGCGAGTATCCGTGTCCGTGCAGATTTCGTTCATAAACTTCGAGAAAATCAATGGACCAACGCACATTACCATTCAGCTGTGGAATGGCTTAGGTTAAGCGGCACTGCTGATGATCTCTGAACGATCAAATAATTGTCCAAACATCTTAGGGGAGCACCTAATAAATAATTTGTGCTTTTCAACTTATTAGTGCGGATTTTTTAGGTGTTTAACCGTGGTAAGCTGTTCAACATAGGCTATAGTCTCGCGAATACCATTGAAGATTGGGACTGTTTCTTCTTTCATGATGTCGATCTCTTGCCAACAAATAAACAACTACCTTACCGATGCCCTCGAAACGGCACTGTACAACACTGGAGTAGTGCTATCGACAAAAACGATTTCAAGTAGATTTCCAATTCGTAGCTGATCATGGCCTCTAAGAGATGAATTGGAGATTGTGGATGTGTTATTATGCGTGACCGGACAATTTGTCAACAGAAGTTTGACTAAGGACAGTTTGTCTAAGGACACACTGCCTGACGGAAGGTTTGTCTAGTGGACAGTTTGCCTATCTTAGGTTGCCTGATGGGAATTCTGCCTAGTATCATCCTGGCTAACGGGCGTGCGAGATTTTCAGGCGCACCCGTTCAGAACATCTTGGGAATGCTCATCTCGTGGCTGCTATTAGAACACTTGTACATATTAGCGTTGGTGATTTTGATGGCTTTAATCAAAGTCAAGTTTTGACCAAAGAAGGAAATGTGTTGTGTATGAATCCAGACATAGTTCTTTGAAGCAGACTGCTGAAGGAAGCTGTCCATCACTGGTGATAAAGATGATTTAGACGCGTTGTTTCCCCTTGGTAACTTCATTGGTCGAAACTTGACTTTGATTGAAGTCATCCAAACACCAACGTTCATACGTACAAGCGTTCTAATAATAGTCACGAGACGAACATTCCCAACAAGTTCTGAACGGGTGTGCCTGACAATCCCGCACGGCCATTAGGTAAAATGATGTTAGGCAAAATTCCCATTAGGTAAACCCTGATAGGCAAAATGTCCAGTAGACAAATCTTCCGTTGGGCAATATATCTTCAGACAAACTATCCTAGTCAAAACATCTGTTGACAAATTGTCCGGATACTGGTATTATGACCCTATAACGTTGAAATGTGTGTGTCACCTATGATTCTGCAAAATCTTCTTTCTTTATCCATCCTCCCGTTTGGCATTACTGGAGACCAAAAAGGAAATGAAGCAAACTGAATTTACAAACGCATTCGATACCGTTCAGCTTCTCATTGCTGTTTTACTTTCATTAAGCATCGCCATTTAAACTGATACTATTGATACTATTGATTTCGTCAGCATCAATTCATGAGTCCAATGAAATGAATGGTTGTTGATAGAATTTCATCAAATTATGATTTATTGATCGTAAATGATAAAGCGCAACCATCAGCGCATACAATGAGATTTATCATTCATCGACAATCGAATGCTTTATTTCGATGATGTTTAATTAATTGTATGAGTCAGTAAATTGACGATGATACTTGATCATGATCATATGCAACAAGTCAGTACATATCTTCAATTAACATTGACTTTTGTTGATTGTCAATTGACAGTTTATGGAGCAGCCAATCACCGCACATTTCATTTGGTGAATTCCTTTCAAACAATTCAATTGCCCATCATGAATGGAATTGTTACCAGCTTCATTTCAGATATATAGATCTTCAAATGAATCGTTCATTTCAGGTTGCCATATGATGACTACGTTGGTGGAGTAATTGCGATGAACACTGAAGATTTTTTGGAGATCAATGGTTATCCGAACGAATTCTGGGGTTGGGGCGGTGAGGATGATTGTTTCGGCTATCGGTTGGCATTTTTCTCGGGAAATCATTGTTGGATCTTTGCTCACTTGCTCAAACCGTCGTCCTTGTTTGTTGAATGACAAAAATCAGTCACAAAAATGAGCCATTACCAATGAGTGATGACACAATCGCTGTAATCAGCATTCAAAAACGGAACGAAACTCTCATCAGATTCTTACAGCCCACCAACTTTCAATAATTTCAGCGTCCAATTTCCAGTTGCAGGTCATGATTTCGAGTCCAAGAATCATCGAAACTGCTGAGTGCAACTCGAGAACATTAGAATTTCTGTTCGAGATTGAGATTAAGCTTTAGACAGCAGCAGGAGGTCATTCCCGGGCTAAAAGCTTACTTAAAATTCTGGTTGGACGAACAACTGTAGGCTAAGCAAATGTACATTACAGCATTCGCAATAGCAGTCTGGAAGTTGCACGTGCTCCAAACAGCACTAGTACGTATACGATGCTGAGACATGAGACAAACGAAGCAGGAAACGAAATAAATCCGTTCGTTTTTTATTTTGTAGCTGATGTTGAAAAATCAGAAAATCGATTTATTGTGTTCATAACTGATTGGATCGAATCATGCCGATATGCTATCACCAAATTTTTGAAAATTACATGAACTTCGTTCGGTATATTCGATCCACTTTCGGGATTTTAGTTAGTGAAGTGAAATATTGGATGCATTGGAATGTTCGCTTGATTAACGAAGTTGATGTGTTCAGATGTCGGCAAGACAACTTACATTCATTATGAAGTATCATTATGTTCCATTACCTTTTGTTTTATTTTCAGTGATATTTGCTTTTGTTTACAGATTTTTCATAATACTATCATGTTTTCATGCAATGCTCATTGGTATTTTTATTGTTGTGGGTTTAAATCGTGTATATTTAATTTGAAATAATTCGTGATGGTTATTATGCATTTGAAAAAATGTTACAATATATTATGAAAGTAATGTTGTAGACAGTAATGATGTAAATGAGTATTATGAAAGATTTTTAATAAATAAAGATGAATAGTAATAACTTGTGTGGTGTTACATGGAAATAAAATATCAAAATTATCGAAAAAGGAGCAAAAAACTTCTCCGCTAAAAATCTCACAAAAATCCTTACCTAATAACCCTTTACTATCTCAAAATCCGCAATTTCGACATATCATATCTCAGCTTAGGATAAACATTTTGAGACGCTCAAAACGGTTTTAAAATGGCTTTGGCTGTCTGAACAACAATATCA
Organism: Anisakis pegreffii; assembly: GCA_035041965.1. Classification (NCBI taxonomy): domain Eukaryota; kingdom Metazoa; phylum Nematoda; class Chromadorea; order Rhabditida; family Anisakidae; genus Anisakis; species Anisakis pegreffii. The sequence goes on along the minus strand of JAPYMA010000608.1, from coordinate 689 downwards.
CAAGGAGAACTCCGATCCACCAACAGAAACTTAAAAACCGCGAAAATCGTCGTTTCAGAATTTTCGGCCAATGGATATATTTTTTAGAGTATCACAAATTTGGCACTGCACGCAGTGAAATATGAATAAACTCATTAGTTGTTGCCATTCTTGTGTTCTGATCGCAAAATGTGTCACTACCCGATTTCTAAGCACCATCATAGCGAATTCTTCCGTCCAATTTCTCAGAAAAAACCAAAAAAACGAAACAATTACAACATTGTGTTCCACTGTTCTTTTGGAGGATTTTTCTGACCTCACTTATCTCACGCAGCCATAATTCTATACTTTTCTTTGTACACTCGTCAAGCTGAACCGATTGGTACCTATCTTATCGCAAAAAATCATCTCATTAGAAACTTCACAAAACCCTGACCATACATATCTATTACGATTTCAAAATCCGCATTGTCGAGAAATTATGTGTTTCTACTGGCTGCTGGGTGGAGTGACCTGAGATTCCAAAAGCTTCTACTAGCGAAGTGAATGAAATGACGTTCGGCTTGAGCATTACAGTTGGAAACAGGAGCATGCATGTACATTTACCATTACAGTTGCCATGTACATTACCGTTACATTTACCATGTACTTGAGCACTTACCATTGCAGTTGCCACCGTCCTTGCGTGGTTATTCACGAATATCCTCACT
>JAPYMA010000607.1:0-32872 GCA_035041965.1 Anisakis pegreffii | reverse complement strand
TGTTTGTTTATCTCTTTGAGATCAAACCTCAAAGAGATCAAAGATTTTGGACCGACGCGGAATCGAACTCACGCCCTCTGAACAGATCGGATCCTCAATGCCCAGCGTGCACACCAGTACACTATCGGCCCATTGCACGATGTTTCATATTTGATTCAAGTACTATCTTTTTTTTAGTACTATCATCATTAATGCTAGCTTTTCGCGCTAGTCGCGACAATATTATAACAAAAGTATCGTAACAATGCAAATAATCACGGTACACATCAGTTGACGATCAATGAAATGTGTCGTGAAAAGCGAATGAATTATTCATTCTATTCCACTATTTCAACGTCAAAATGACTAACTGATTGAAGCAACTGAAAACCGTTCGAGCAATTCTTTCGATTCGTAGATACAACATTCGGGGCAGAACGAGCTCATCGAAGGACCGATAATGGAAAAAAAATCCATAGGAAAGTGGTGGAATCTTTGATAGTCGAAACCATATAAAAGGTCAGCCATCTGATGCATAAATCGTTTTTGGCTTTATTAATCGTCGCCTTCGCACCAACAACACAGTCAACATCACAAACAGTCCCAGTCAGGAAAGCGAACAGTGGCGATCAGGATTCAGAACTTATTCGGCGCTCAACAATCTCAATTCTCACCAAGTTCAACTCTCTGCACTTCTTCAATCAACACTCAACTGTTCGTAAATGGCATCTATTCCTGTATTTCCTATATTCAATCCACATTCTGAAAAGTGGCATCAATATCGCCAAAGACTAAACTTTCATTTCGAAGCCTACGATGTAAAGCCAGAAAAGCGTAAAGCCTATTTTCTAACGTGGATTAGAGCGCGCAGCTACGCATTATTGGAAACGCTCGTCTCCCCTAAAGAGCTTTCCGACCCTTCTACCACTTCCATTGATCTCATCTCATTACTGGATCAACGGTCTGACGTCACGCGCAATATTCTATCTGTAACATACGATTTCTATGCCTGCTTCCGTCAAGATGGGGAATCTTTCTCAAAATACATCACTCGTCTCAGAAACAAGGCAAAATCATATGGTTTCACGACATCAGTACTAAGAAACAATCCGTTGGAACGAGCACTACGCGATATGCTGGTGATTGGTATAAATGACTCCCGAATCCGGTAGCTTTTATTGAAAGAAGGCGACCGAAGGCTCGAAGACGCGGAAAGAATCGCTCTCACCACAGAACAACTTCAATCAGATATTCTTCGCTTCAACAACACTCAAGTTCCAATGGAAGAAGTCTCAAAAATCACGATCATCAATGCAAACCAAATGCGGCATTTCAACTCTACAGCAGTTCAACACAGTTCAACTCTACAGCGCCAACGCAGATCGACCTCGCAAAGCAGTCATCAGTCGAATCGATCAACAGTCCATGGACATAAGATCAACTCATACTCAACATCGTCGCAATAAGTGACGAACACTACCACGTGTCAAGCCTGCGGTTCAATATTACATCAGCGACCGGATTGTCGATTCAAAAATCATGTCTGTAATTACCGCAAAAACAAAGGTCATATTCAACGCGCCTACCGAAAGAGAAACAAAGTCGAACAACTGGGTCACGTGTCCTCGAATGCGAATTAAATCGTATCCAAAGCTTCTATTCGCATCCAAATCAACGGCCAATATATTGTATTCGAATTGGATACTGGCGCAAACAATACTATCATCCCGATCAGTCAATGGAAAAATATTGGCAGCCCAAAACTCTCGCCGACAAATATCAAACTGAAATCGTACAATGGCACACCTATCAATATCAGTGGTCAGTGCACAGCAAACGTCAATTATAACGGCAAACTCTTCAGACTACCAATCATCGTTACCAACTGTGAAGCGACAGCTCTCATTGGCTTGCAGTGGATCAGAAAACTCCGCATCGACCTCAACCAACTTGTCCTCGGTTCCGCGACTCCAGTCAATAGTATCCAATTATCATATGACAAAGCAACGTTAGATCAACTCCTATGTAAATATCGATCAATATTCGCGGATCGACTCGGGCATTGTACAAAAGTCAAGGCGCATATTCAACTTAGGCCTGATGCTGTACCGAGGTTCTTCAAACCTCGACCGATCCCGTTTGCATATCTGGATGCTGTGAAAGATGAATTGGAAAGAAGTGAAAAAGCTGGCATCATTGAACGAATCAAAACATCACAGTGGGCAGGTCCTATTGTAGCGGTAAAGAAATCAAATGGAAAGATTCGCGTATGTGGTGATTTCAAAGTTACCGTCAACAGATATATGGATGTTGATCAATATTCTATACCATCAGTGAAAGAACTATTCGCCAATCTCAATGGAGGAGAATTATTCTCAAAGATAGATTTGGCTGATGCTTACCTTCAAGTAGAACTGGATGAAGAAAGTCAAGCATCGCTTGTCATAAACACTCCTAATGGTCTTTATCGATATAAACGAATGCCGATTGGAATTTCAAATGCTCCAGCTATATTTCAAGGCATTATGGATCAAATGCTAGCCGGAATCCCACATTGTCCAGCATATCTGGACGACATTATCATCGCTGGAAGTAATGAACAGGAACACCTATATGTGCTGCAATAAGTACTTTCTCGAATCAGCGAATTTGGTTTCCGATGTCGATCAAACAAGTGCTCGTTCTTCCAACGAGAAGTCACCTACCTGGATTATAAAATCAACCGTCATGGAAAATCACCTGATATCAGTCGTGTCAGCGCTATCCTGAACATACCAATTCCACAAACAGTCAAAGACGTCGAAGCTTTCCTGGGGAAAGTGAACTACTATGGTCGTTTCATCTCAAATCTCTCAACGCTATGTGCACCACTCAATCACTTACGATGTAAAGGAGTCAAATGGAAATGTTCAAACGAATGTCAACAGGCTTTCGAACTCTTGAAGAAACGACTAGCAAACGCAACCATCCTCGTTCACTTCACTCCAAAATTACCCATTGTATTGGCAACCGACGCATCAAATTATGGAATTGGAGCAGTTATTCTCCATCACTATCCTGACGGATCCGAGAAACCTATTGCCCACGCTTCCATGACACTATCAGATGCTGAGAAGAAATACGCCCAGATCGAAAAAGAAGCTCTGGCAATTATTTATGGTGTTAAGAAATTTTATCAATATCTTGCTGGCCGACATTTCCAGCTAAGTACGGATCACAAACCAGTCGTCACGATCTTTCATCCGGAAAAGGGCATACCAACCACAACTGAAAATCGTCTTCAGAGATGGGCGCTCACACTCAGTGGCTACAGTTATTCAATTCGGTATAGAAAAACTCGACAGCACGCAAATGCAGATGCCTTATCAAGACTACCAGTTGGCCCAGATCAGAACTTCGTTGACACTGACTCATCAACAATCAACGGTGTGCAAATGCTCTCATTATCACAAAGCCCAATCAGTGCAGAACAGATAAGAAGCAAAACAAGTGTCGTGAATCGTATGATTCACGATAAATTTCATTAATTCATTTCATGAATTTCATTAATTTTCAAATGAGCAGATGTTCTCTTTTTTTTAATGAATAAGATATGGACAGATGTTCTCTTCTATCTTTGGCCAGATTTTCTATCCCTTTCAAAAGTGTATTGTGAAATTTGTATTGAATAATGTAATCGCTTTATCTATGTATTGAAATTTTTGTATTGAGTAAATCATGCATTTTATGAATAAGCACCATTCAAATCTGTACCATTCAAACGCCGCTTAACCTTTGTCTTCTCCATGAATAGGTTAAATAATTTGTATTAAATATCACGCTATGCACGTGCGCTTCCTATATTCACGTGATTCATTCATTACGCTAATTTCTCTATAAAGGGATGATGCTCTCCTTCGATAGCATCGTTCATTCGATCGTTCGTTCGTTCGTATCGTTCGCTCGTTCGCATAAACCAACATTCCTCAGCCTCGTTTCATTGCGAATCAATCTCCCGTTATCCCTCGACTCAATCACTCAATCGCTCAATTTCGTTTCAATCTCCCGTTACCCTCGACTCAATCGCTCAATCGCTCAAATTCGTTTCAATCTCCCGTTAACCCTCTACTCAATCACTCAATCGCTCAATTTCATTCCTTCGTTGATTGCTTATTGCTGCGTGTTGATCAAAGTAAATATGAGTTGTAAATAGTGGTTCTCACTCAAATCACCACGAGACGTCTATCTCCCATTCGTCCAATCAATCCACCCGCCGCTGTTTACGATAACAAGGAGGGATCCAATACTCCAACGTGTGCAAAATTCATATCATTAGCGTGGTCTCCAAACTCAGTAAAAACGATCAATCAAAATTCTCATCTTATTTTAAGCAAAGACTGCAAATGTCTACCAATCATGGATGTATATTTCGAGGAGAACAAGTGGTTATCTCATCTTCCTTACGACAACGCATTCTATCAATCATACATGATGCTCATCAAGGAATCGTCAAGATGAAAGGACTCGCACGGAGTTATCGCTGGTGGCCTACAATGAACAAGGAAATCGAGGGCGTCGATCAGGGAGGTTACATAAGTGTGACGGTGACGGGATGCAAATTGCTTTATGAATAGTATAAAAGGTATGGAGAACAGTAGAAAAGATGTTTTCGATTTTGAATGTCAATTGGCATTAATAATTCTGTCAGTGAGGTTAATAGAATGTGGGAACAAGAACGTAAACTGCGGTTTAGGAGTGAGGATAAATCGTCTGGCTTGAGGTGCATGTAAGAGGACGTGGATCATAGTTTTGGGAAGATTGATTCAATCATTTGCATTGGATTACGTAAATCTCTTTCTATAGCTCCAGTCTGATACCAATCACTCAGTTCAGGTGGTTACTTTGGTTGTAATCCTTCAAGTTAAAATAGATTTCGTACGTTTCATCGCTCCAGCTTTCGTATCATGCCATGTTAAATGCCCATCTTCTGAAGTATCGTAACTGTGATGGTGTTGTGGTGCATTAACAGCACAATCTTTCAAAGTGAAGATTTAAGCTACAATTTCAAAAATGACACCATGACTTCTCCTGCAACTTTCTCAGTTTGTAGAGAATTGCATTTGGAATCAGTCGCGAAGCTTTCGCCATGGCAATTTTTCCCTATTAGTTTTCACGGCTACATTCATTCAGTTCATTTTATGCGCACCTACAAAGCGGTTTCCTCTCGTCCTCTCAGCTTTTAACCTTCGGGGACGCACGTATAAAAGTGCATTTTGGCTTCTGTTGCTCCTAACTCGATGACCACCGAAAAGGCAATTTTGAGCATCGGTCGGCTACCGGATCTACGACAGTTTGCTCCGCGATAAGTGTCACTCCGACAATTTGCACCGCGAAAGTCTCTGATAACGCACGAGCCTATCATTGAGAAGCATGGTACTTTTTCTCGGAGTTCGACTTCTCGAACATCCATTTGTCGGTCACCCCGGCTGCCGATTTATTGTAAGCACTGGGCGGTTTGTCACCGCCAAACCCTGTCGGTTGCGGTCGATGGCCACCGACCCAACACTAACACAAATGTCTCGCGTTCATTGTATTATGTAATATCGAGGTTTAATCACCCAAGTTTGCGATAAATGCTGCAAGTTAAAGAAACTAAAGGATGGTTACTAGCAAAGAACAATAGAAATTCAAATCACCGATCTCAAACGGGTACTTATATTAACAAATTGTCAGAATAGTTTGGAATTGTTCAACCGAAATTGACTAGTGTCAAAATCGTTACAAAAATTATGCTCCTTAGTAAACAGTCATTTGACAAAACCATCTCGTTGTATTGAGATACACCTATTCAACAAATTCGAATCAATTAACGCCAGAGCCGTCTAAATCAATCATTAATATTATGCTAACCTCAATCAAACTGCTTAATCCATCTGCTAAATTTCTATTCTGTGAGTTCGAATCTTCAGAATTTTCGTCTCTTGTTGAATGAGAAGTGATGTTTTGCAGTGGCACACATGAGCAACAAACCGTACAAAGAGATATTTCGATTTTCCAGATTTTGAATGATAGGGAGAAAGTTGGGTGATATATCCGCAAGCACACTGATAGGGATAATTCCCGGAACAGAACCATATGATTGACTGGCTTGAAACTGCGGATCTCACCACTCCAGTTCAGTAAACAATATTCATCTGCTAATAGTTTGTACGGGGAACAATTGTTTGTGAGAAATTCAGATACTCATTTCTTCATGATAATATTCAATTAACAGAACTCTTGTCAAACAAAGAAACGTGTCGTTATCATAACTATCACTGAAGGTATTCTCGTTATTGTTATTCTCATGAGTGCTCATTATTTCTATCATTAGTGTTATCAATCACAAATTATCATTGTCGTTTATGTCATCACGCAGAAACTGGTCCTCAATTCGGTCATACACCTGAAATTCCTCTGGATAATACACATGCAGTGATGATTTATAAGTGCAATTGTTCGCGAGAAATTCATTTCTTCATAATAATATTCAATCAACAGAACTGTTGCCATGTAACGGAACATATTATCAAAACAACTATCATTGAAGGTGTCCTCGTTATTAATGTTATCATGATTTTTCATTATTATTATCATTTAGTTATCAATCATAAATTTTCATCATCATTTATGTCATCACTCACAAATAGATATTCAATTCGGTCGCATTCGTTCGCTTTGTTCATCGTTATTTCCACGATGTTCAGCACTATCTGTTCGTACTGAATAATGTTATTGAATTCGATGTTGGAACGAAAACAGATGTTTCGTCAGCATGAACTTCACATGAAGCACTTCGGTTCAAATCGAAATAATATTATTCAAAGTGTTAACTCAATCATATGCGGTCATTTAAGAAAATTATGTGCTCATATGTATGACTAAGCGCTTGTGAATTTGCTGAATGATATTAAATCAACTCGAATATTTACTTGCATCGCTGTCTGAAAGGAGAGCAATTCAAGTAATGCTGACCGTCGAAATGCTATCGTTATTTGTGGTACTCAATTGTCATTTGACTCGACAAATTATATTCCTATCTCCCGAAATTGTTAATTTTATATTCATTATGATTGCGCACAGCTGTTTAAGCGTTCTTTTAGTTACAGGTCACATAAAAAGCTGTGCCCAGTGATGGTCAATCGAACTGATCCAATGATGGATTCACGTAATTTTGGAACTGTCTTTAACAGAATAGCTACAATACGTATACAGTGCAGCACACTGATGATGATCACACTCATTGGTATCTCGACAGATTTGTTGAAAATTTTTCCAAGTAATCCGGTAACAATATTCTCATCAAAACATTCTAGCGAGCAGTTCAAGTAGAGTGAAAAATATTACACTGGAGTGTGAAACTTTCCAGAAAGAATTGTTTCCTTTCTCTTTATTATTTGATGTTCTCATCCAGACGCAGTTCCCTTGCAGGTACTTGCTCCACTCTAATTATCTATTCATTCGCATGTCGTTGGATCATAATAATTCAATATGGACGCCTTCTAACTTCAGAAGACACTTCCGCCACTGATATATTGCTCAGTGACTGCTCTTCAGCTAACGCAAAGTTTGTTCAAACAGTATTGATCATAACCACATCACCTTCCTTACAATTAGTGACTTCTTCATAAAAACTTTAGCCTATCATATCGTTCGAAATAATGCAATTTTGCTGGTAAACTTTGAAGACAAGGTAAGCATAAATTTCGCACAGTAGGTAATTCTATCAGCATCTTGCTGAAACTACTTCTACAAATGAGAACAAGATAGTGTTGTGCGGGAATTCCACGAATTCGGGGTCCCCAATCCCCGTCCCCGACCATTTTCGAGCGGCGACCATTTTCAGGGCTCTCCCCGTCCCCGAAATGTCCTCGACTCTTCCCGCCCCTGACTTCTACAGAACTGTCGGCGCTCCCCTAAATTTCAGGGAGACTCCTCGAAATTTCGGGGAGTCTCCCCGAAATTTCCCGAAAAAAAGAATTCTAATCTACCGTGGCCTTGAGAGTAATCCGAAGTTGAATAATCGATCTTTGCTCGCATGCTTGCGCTTAAGGCCCCACTGCCATCCTATCTCGGCTAGGATTTAAAGGAGATCCCGCGATTTCAGTTTTGAGAAACCCTGGGATCTCGATAATGACATTTTGTAATGAAAGCCAAGAGCAACAAAATTCAACGAAATTTTGAGTTCCTGAATCCGTGTGTTAATTCCTTTCAACGATCAAGAATATTTCGAGACCTTCGCAGTGACATGTGATATGTCCGCATAGGTGAGTGTAGCAGAAAACTGCAGGAGTAGAGCGTGTATTCTCCTTTGTTTTTGTCAAAGAAATTTTGCTATTATTTTGCTATTTTTTCAAAAACTCTATTTTTTGCTATTATTTACAAAACTCTAAAAACTCTATTGGCCGTGCCGTTTTTTTTGCTGTTTTTGCTTTTTTTTAAATTTACTATCTTTAGAAACTCTGTTTTCTCATGTAATTGAATAAAATATTGTAAATAGAATTTCACTGCATCTTTGTAGTGATCGCTTTTCTAGCCTAAAGATCACTTGATTCAGTGCTTTTCCATCAAAAAATCATGTTTTCAAGGTCCTGCAGAATCTAGTTCCAAAGTTGCATTTTTGGGGAGATTCGGAGAGTTGGGGACGGGGACGAGGATAAGATTGAGTTTTCACCCGGAAACTCCCTGCCCCCGAGTGCCCGTCCCGTACCCGTCCCCGACCATTTTCGAGGGCTTTCGGGGACTCCCCGTCCCAACACTAAGACAAGTTACGCACAGTTGTATTGTGAAACTTTTTCTACGATGGCGAGTTGCGCAAGCAATTGATGCGCTTACAACTGACAGAGACTAAGAAGTGGATCTGGTAACCATTTAGACCAGTGCTTCCCACGCTCGGGTGCTCCATTACCTTTTCAATGATCTGACAGGCCGTCATTGTCCTTCTCCCTTCTTGCGCTACAAAAATTTACTATTTCCTCACTTAACGTTATGAACAAATGGAAAACGGGTCCAGAAACTCTTCAGTGTCGCAGAAGAAATTATTTTTGTCGAATAATACAAGTTATTTTAAAACTATACTTATAAATTGCAGAAATAATATGCAGCTCAGCAATTAGCATGAAAAAACAGTGAAACATTGATCAGCGATGGAAAGAATCAAATACTTCAGCAAGTTCACTTAATCAGCAAAACGTAAGATGCAATGGAATTTTGAGAAATTATGCTCCAGATAAACGGAAAAGCAATTCTTTCATCAAAGTGGTAGTTAAGCAATAAGTAAAGCTTCATCAGTCGGTGAAAATAAATTCGAACTGCCGACGATTCTGCGATACAACAAGTGCATGACGGAAGCAAAAATCCCATTGTAGGCAGTTATTGGAAAAAATTCCCAGTGCAGTCGAATTATAATACTCGATCAATTCGAAAATAGTCACTCGTCTCGCACCTAGCCAATGATCTTTTCTGCCGCACAAAAGAATTCGGTCAATTCCTACTGCTTACAATGCCTGCCAATATATCAAAGAATTTACGAAATAATTCCCCACTACTTCAAAGTGACTTTTGCTTAGGCCCATATAGGATTATAATACTCACAAAATAGGAGAAGGAACAGAGTTACCGCTTATACCTGCCCAAGTGGAAAAACACCACCACAGTGGCGTTAAGTCATAATGTAACTGTGCGAAATACCAGTACCCCGACCCCATCCACTATTCCCTGATAACCCCAGAGTATCCCTCCCATTTCCAACGGAGTAATCCCCCCACCCTCCCTATGAGAACCCCTGATTTGAACGACATGCAAAAATAAGATCTGGAAAAATTCTTCAATCAGTCATTTTGATCGCGAAGTATCCGATACACAGACTATCTGTCATACCTTATCAACCAGTGCTGCGCACGCTCACGAAAAAAAGTTAGCGCGCTTATCGCTAATACGCTAAAAACGAAAACAAATCCGCTAATGCTAAAAAATTCCGCTAACTAAGCACGTTAGCGTGTTGATCACTAACGCTAATCTGCTAATCTGCTACTTAGGAATTAGCAGATTAACACGCTAATGCTCGTCACTGCTATCAACGAATCAATAACTATTCTAGAGTGCATGTTGAAACGGTGGAATTGAGTTGTCCAAATATCATCAAAACACCAAACGGAACACTGGAATGGGTTGCTGACTTCCTTGATAGATCAATAGCTTACAAAATTATTCGATATCCGTCGCATCGTCACTGTCAACGTTTGTTATCATCCCATAATACTGCTCACCTTTATTACCACCGCAAATATTACACTCTTCATCATTATTGTTGGCATTCTTGTTACTGTAGGTAACCGTAACCGAAGTTACCTACGGTAGCAGAAAAGTATAAGTGAAAACGGAACATGTCTATCCTAGTGTGGTGCGGGGAATTTCGGGGATTCTGCCTGGAAAATCCCCGATTTTCCCCGTCCCCGACTTTTTCCCAGCCGTGAGTATTGTTGAGGAATTCCCGGTCTCCAGAAAGGCCCAATTTTCCCCGTCTCCGACTTTTTTCCATCCACACACCAAACATATGGTAACCGGTCAATCTGACTAAAGACATTTTGCGATACAACAGTTTGCCCAAAGACACATTGCCTAACGGACAGCTTGCCTAAAGGACAGTTTTGCCTAACGGACAATTTGCCTAACGGATAGCTTGCCTAAGTTGGTGATTTTGATGGCTTCAATTAAGGTCAAGTTTTGACCAATGAAATTACCAAGAGCAAGCAACGCGTCTAGTTTATCTTTATCACCGCAGGTGGACAGTTTGCTTCAGCAGTGTCTTCCAAGGAATTATGTTTAGATGCATACACAACACATTTCCCATAACAATAAAAGATCATAATTATCATTAATTATGCATGTATGAATACGTGAAATTAGGTAAAATTCAGATGATAGCTATGTTCATAACAGTAACAACGTACGACAACTAATAACACCTATAACAACCACAAAAGTAGCAACAAATTAATCGGAAAAATCAATAGAAATGATAATGATGACAGCAGTAAAAACAATAAAAGTAATAACAATAATAGCCATAATATTGATAGCAATAGCAGTGATCACAATAACAACATCAGTGTCAATAAAAAGGTAGCAACAATGAAGATGATGACAAATAATGATAATTATAATAATAGCAACAATATCAATAAAAATAACGACAATGATAATAATAAAAATACTGGGTGTCGCAAAAAAATGTATGCACATCTTAAGTAATTATCACCTAGGTGTTTATTATGATTTGTACTTTAACTGCGTTTTCATGCTTCCATATCAATTAAGAATAAATTTCTTTTCCTCAAAGCTTAGTCTGGTTGCGTCATTCGGTTCAACGAGTTAAGTTTGCAAAGAAGAAACAAATAACTGAGTTATCAGAGAAACATTAGACAAACTGTGAGTTAGGCAAATTGTCCGTAAGGTTAATTGTCCGTTAGGCAAATTGTCCGTAAGGTATACTGTCCGTTAGGCAAACTGTCGTTAGGCAAAATATCTTTAGACAGATTGACCAGTCACGTGAAAATGCATCTCTCTCCTGCTGTTTTGCTCATTCCACGAGACTCCGAATTGAAAGTCATTATGCTTCCGTGACTACTTTCAGATTCAAAGGTGCTAATTGGGGTTCTCAGTAACGCAGTGAATAAGCAGCTGAGACACTCAATACGGACAACTTATGCGAATCCCCACAACTCGGAACATGTCAAGGTTATGGGTGTCACTTGCTTATCGTCCGTCTCCATTCTTACGTTTATAATCCCGGTTCCATCTGAACCTCATATGTGTCGATGCTGGTTGCCGCGAAGTCATGAACGTCCAGCATGACGTCGCAATTCGGGTGCCCCTCTATCTCTGTCTGTCTCTCTCTGTTTTTCTCTCACTGTAGTACAACATGTACGAACGTGGTCTCGAACTATATAGTGCATGTGTCAGCAATGCTTGTGCATTGTTCAAAGTGTACTGCCTTGTTCACAGTCAGTTACGTGGGCGTTCGTATCAGTGTGTATTATCGTTTTGTTTCTTATTCAGTGTTTCAATCATAGCCAATTTGCGTTTGTTTAGATACTAAATTTAGCTGAGAATAGTTCGCGTAAAATGTTATTATCGCTTTAAATCAATGGTTTAATTATTCAAGTTTGTTAGAAAGGCGAATGGAATGGGAAATTTGAAACCAAGTAAAAAATTAACCAAGCCTTAAGTCCCACAATTCAAGCGAAATTCAATCTCAGCCACCCGATCTCAAGCTATTGTGCATCGTAACTGAATAATTTCGTCCTGAAGCGTTTCGAATGGTTCGGATCAACTCGAGGTCGTCGTTCTGACCGACTTTCGTCAATTCCCCAACTCAAGTCAACTATCCAATTACCCGCATCCTATCCCAAAGGTGTTAAGTAAAGTCACGATCAAAGAGTGCACTCTCAAAAGCACTCGCAACATTCCACTCCCAACATTCTACTCCCAACATTCCACCCCCAACCTTCCATCCCACATCAATCCTCATTTTATTCTCCAATCAGTCAGCGTCTCAAACAGTCAAACGTCTAAGCCAGCCAAAATCAATCATTTCTCAAATTGCTTCGGTCAATCATCTTCGCCAATCAACTCAGTGCATTTTTACGACTTCAATGACCTGTTGGTCTTTGTTGATTGTTTCCTTTGTCGCCGAGTTAGTCAAAATCATGTCGAGTTCACTGACTATGAGAATATTTACGGTAACTGTTTCAATAATCTCTCAATCTATCTCGTCCATTGAGGAAACATTGTATTGTCGTAATTATTCGTTTTATTGCTGAATTGTTGCTTGTTAATCATCGTTTCAGAATTAATTTATCTTTATGAAATTGTTTCCTTGACGGCTGCCATGTCAAGAGAAGCCATCCACGCACAAAAAACTATTTTAGCCGCCACAAAGCGTGCCAATCAATAAGTTCACCAGAACGCTGTAGACCGATAATGCTGAATTCTTGTAATTACTCAGAGTGGAAAATTAAGTGATTTGAAACAGCAAATGGGTTTAATCATTGAGAACGACTCATCTTTCTGTTTTTAATTGTTCATTGTTCCGATATCTCGATTTTCATCCAGGGAAGCCGATCCGTTCTCAATCTGCGTATTTCATGATTCACGGAAGTTACATTTAAAATCGGCATGATATCGGTGGAATCTTTTGTTTTCAGAACGGAACGGTTGTGGTGATTTTCATTGTAGGATATCCAAGCAATACTGTTGAATTGAATAATGTTATGAAAGAAATTGAGCTGCACGATGATATTTTGTTGATATCAATCCGAGAAGCGTATTCAAATCTTCCGTTGAAGGTCAGTAATGAAAGAAGTATTTCAAAGAACACAAGAACGTCAGATATTCCCTGAATGTTGGACCTCCACCACGACTTTGAATCCATGAAAATAAAGTCTATACTTCAATGGCAATCTAAATCATATATATGAATAATTAGGCGAACCGTCAGTTTCAGACGCATTCATTACTTCAATATAAGGAGCATTTTTGCAAAGATGCGCCCTACATGGCCAAAACCGATGATGATGTGGTGGTTGATATGGATCGATTGGTCACTTCGTGGGATCGCTTTCGGGGTGAAAATTCAATTTTTGGCTGGCTCCATGAGAATCTTGGTCCATATAGAAATCCTCAGAGCAAATGGTTCGTTATTTCATCATGATTTTTCATTCAGTTCTACTTCACCATCACAAGAGCCGTCTGAATTTTGGGAAGATCCATGGAGGACTGAGGAATTGTTTTTCTTTATATCACATCAACCTAAAATTTTAAAGATGATGATTTGTTTAGGTATGTTTCGAAGGAAGAATATCGACATAACAAATATCCTAACTTTGTTGCTGGTCTTTTCTATCTGGTCACCTCTGATGCAGTTGGTACAATATTAAGAAATGTTAATCAAACTTATTGGATTCACCTTGAAGATGTGCTCTTCACGGGTCTCATTCCTTCATTGGCAAATGTCGAAAGAATTGACGAACGACGCTCGTTCGCCACTCTTTTCTTTGATGTAATGCTAAAATTGATGATTGAAAAAATATGTGCTCTGCGGAAGCTTCAGTTATCATAGAAAACATAAGTGAATAATAGATATTCATAAAAATTTCTGAAAATTGACTTTCGATCCTCGTTTAAATTTCTATATTCTCTGAATTCCTCGACTGCGGAATATCGTGAGGCTTATAGTGAATTCAATTCATGAACTCAATTATGATTTCCATATTTTGATTTTCGTTCGGCCATGACAAATGAGAATGATTGAACATCTGAAAGCAGAGTAGTGCCAGCTAGAAGATTGTCTGAGAATTCTAAATGCTCCGGAAACTTTCATCTAGTTGCAATTGAGAACGATTTCAGTATACGCTATCCTCCATTAAGAGCATATTTTCTTCAGATCAGGGCTTGCGGAAACGGATGACTAATAACTTTCACGAGTTTATAGGTTAGAATTTGTAAAATTTTGAAAATCGCTAAACTCAAGAATTAATAATCTTTGCAGAATCTTCCGGGATATTGGCCTTGTGATGCGAATAATCAACCTTTCTTAATAGCCGAACATGATAACAATGATAACAGTCAAATGGACGCTAAAATGTTTATGCAGAAATACGATCGTCTAAAGAAAATCAAATGCTCTAAATTGCCGTTTATGATATTTTCATTAGTTTGTACTTATTTGAATATTTGCTTTTGACTGTAGCTTTCGACTTTACCTGAAATAGTGCTACGTGATATAGATATATGAACGTGTATTTTGGTGATATGTTGTCTCTGTGATATTCAAATATTGCAAACTTCAAATGCACATGTAGGCAACAGCGCGTAATCCGCTACCTGGCTATTAGCGAAGTAACAGTCGCACTATTCGAATAGCTATTTCTGTTGAATAGTGATCTAATTTAAATATAGTGTTCTTCTTTGCATACGGTGATCGGCTTCTTTGCATGCAGTCATGTTTTTAAGAATTTGTGTACAAAAAGTCTATATAAGTGAGACATGTAATTTGTCTTCGGTCTTCGTTTCGAATCCGAGAACCACAAGCCGTTTCTCATTGTTATCTGAGTTTTCTTCAAGTAAAGCATTATTCTTCATCTCGACGTCATCCACACCAGTCGTCAACTCATCAACTGGTGATCAAGATTTCGGGTTTTATTTGCCAAAAGTGTTGAAGGAGAGCGCCGAGGATTCGTTTTCCATACGGAGCCTTAGTGTCGCGCGCCCTTTACTGTGCCTAAGGTGTCAGCACGTGGCCAACTTGATATGTTTGAGGGTTTCAGTGAAACGTTTTTCTCCTTGCTCAACTGAGCTGCATGATGCCCTCAGACCCAAAGAAGAACTCTGCCAAGCCTTGTCTACTTGAGCAAGAGACGCTTCCTCTGGGGTTAGTGCCCTAGCGTCGTTAGCTGCGGAACTACGTCAACAATGAACGACATTAACGAATCTTCATCGACTACGGTGGTCCTGCGATCCTAAAGGATATCTTCGGTCCACGAATATCATCGTTCAACCAACGTTATCAGTGCCTCAAGATATCGAAGAACGACCGTGACGACATCATCACATATGGTGGAATCGTTAATCGGAGGCGCGAGAAATACCGACTGGGTGAATTAACTGCTGAACAATTCAAATGCCTAATCTTTGTCCGTGGACTTCAACCACCATCCGACGCGGAATACCGACTTCAGCTACTCAACAAAATCGATTCAGACAGTCAGGTAACGCTGAATATTCTTATCGCACTATCGCCGTCTCGTCACGCTTAAACAACGCGAAAATGGTTGAACACTCCAATGGTTCCCATGAAACAAAGTTACCACAATCAGCAAAGAAAACCCTTCTATCAGAACCGAAAACAACGAGATCAACCGAAAAAACAACAAAAAGTATTCCTAAAAGCACATGTTGGCAATATGGAAGTGTTCACTATGTAAAAGATTGTTCATACAATCGACACAAGTGCACAACTTGTGGAATATTTGGCCACAAAGAAGGCTACTGCGATCTCAATCGAGAGCATCATCAACGCATTCGCCACCAAACATATTGTTCCCAATAGTCAAGCAGAAAGATTTGTCTATACATTCAAAGGAACACTTTGCAAACTCAAAAGGGAAGAGACCACTTCAAAAGCACTTCAGACATTTCTTCTCAGCCGCAGAACAACTCCGAACCCAACGTTGAACAATCTGTTTCCAGCAGAAATGCTACAAATTTTCTCATAGACCGCACATAATGTGTTGCTGTCGGAAACTGTCTGTCCAGAAAATCAGCATTGGAAACCATAATGAAAAAATTTCGTATAACATAGGCAATCATGTTTTGAAAAGTACTGATAGCATTTGCCATCTTGGAGTGCACATATCTGAAGATTTGTTCTTCACAAAACACATTCATTACATTGCAGCGCTTGCACATGCACGAAACAACCTCATTCTTCGCACATTTAGCACAAACAATCCGCACACACTATTCAAAGCATTCATCACTTACGTCGGTCCCATCCTCGACTACTGTTCCATCATATATTCCCACTTGATGTAAATAATTTGAATATTCCTGAAAATGTACAGAGGTCTTACTCGAGGAATGTTTATGCTCGTTGTTGTATTACGCAATGCAGTTATATGGACCGTATTAAAAAATTTAATATTGCTGCATTAGAACTGAGACGACTGCAACTTGATTTCATATTTGTTTATAAAATACTTCATTCTATGTTCGTTATAAAAATGGAATCACTCTTTGAATACACACTCAGCCGCACAAGAGAACACGCGCATCGTTTAAAAGTTTCGTATTTAGCACATACCAGCAAGATGTCCCAATTCTTCGCACATCGCATCATAAGCACCTGGAATGCACTGCCTCAAGAAGCAGTAGAGGCCAGCACGCTAGCATGATTCAAATCACACCTTACGGCACTATCGTACAATTTGATAAAAAGGTCTCTGATTCGTAGCTGAAGTTCCTCATCTCATTCGCAGAGTTTCTATACCTGAACTTCTTATCACATATGTCCCATAACTGTATTATTATTTTTTTGTTATTATTTCTATTTTAGATTTTTTCGTTATTTCTGTTATTAATTTGTTATTATTTTTTACTTATTGAACCTACCCGCATGATGTTAGTGCGCTCCGCCTTTCATGTTGTATTATTGCTTGTACATATCTCTTACTTCGCAATAAACTATCTATATCTATCTACTAGGAAGACGCCTGCGTACATCGATGGATTTGATTCGACCTACTACACCTACTACTACACGACGCAACAGTGTAATGGCGAATCAATTTAACAAAAAGCATGGTTCACGTGAAAAATCATTCGTCAAAGTTGATCTTGTTTATGTTTGGTCAGCAAAAAGAATGAAGAAGGGAATAGTAATAGGATATTATATGACGTTCAGGCTGGCACAAATATTTGGAAAAGACACGCAAACCATTGCTCAAAACAGAACCTGACAAAGAATACTACTTAGTTTATGAGACATTGAATCTGTTGCTGGATGCCTTCGATGCCAATCCAATCCCAACACCTGATCCTTTCCCACAACAGCACTTGACAGCGGTACCAGTCCATCGTTCTACTCGGATTCACTGCCGTCCACAATATTTGGTCATCGATCCAAGAAAGAAGTCATCCGACTGAGCAATTTAAGGCGGATGTATTGAATAGTGATCTAATTCACATATAGTGTTCTTCTTTCCACACTGTGATCTGCTTCTTTGCATTCGGCGATCTTGTAAAAATTTTTATGCAAGATATCTATATATGTATGACATGTTATTTGTCTTCGTCTTGAGTTCTCTAATTCTGGGACGGTCCTCTAATTCTGATCTGGGTTTTCTTCAAGTAAAAAATTATTCTTCGTCTCGACGTTATCTACGCAAGGAGGCAGACACAAGATATTGAAATAAGACGAAATTTAAATTAATGTTGCGAGTTCGCAACTTTGTGATTCATCTCTCTTTTTTTCTTTCGCGACATCTGTCACGACAATATCATCTGTCAAATATCCATTATACGTTTCATATCAAGCCTCCTGCATTCCCATGCCATATCGTGTTAGTAGCGAAATAGTTTTTGTATTGAATTTTTGCCTGAATTAAATGTAATTGCAAACTCGATTTGCTTATGGAAGTTGAGCAAAATATAATACGTGGTACAATAAGCTCTTATAATAATTGAAGTAGAACTTGAGTTTTTTACTTTCATTGAGTGGGGTCAGTATTTTATTGCTCAATTAGCATTCAAACCTCAATAAAACCCTAGCCCTTGAGACCTTATTTGAAGCTTCAAATCTTTGTTTCATTTACTCCTCCCACTTGTGTGTGAATAAGAAAACAAATAAAATAAAACGAGTACCAGTTGTTTTCATTTTTATCTCACCGATGTATACGTTACTCTGCCCATTAGATTCCTTCGTCTCGACGTCATCTGCATAAGGCGACAAACACAACAATTTCTATAATGGCGTAGCAGTGGAGCAGTGCGCTATTGCCTTCCGCTATTCAAATGTCTGTTCATTGTCACTATTCGTGTTGTTTCAGTGCGAAGGAAGAATGCTTCTGTTGTGAAGGTGATTTAAGAAGTTGTTTTTCTTTTCAGAAATTTCGTATGTCATTGCAATCATTCATTTACTTATGTTCATGCGGACTTTATACAGCAGATATGTCTAATTCCAATGGTGATGTATTCGTGCAGTCAACAGAGAGATGATATGGAAAATTGATAGGTCTGCAAGGATGTTGCTAAGAAATTGATATTGAACGACTGAATAAAGAATAATCTCGCTCGAATGTCCCTATAAATGGAACATATTTGATGAAATTTTTATTAAAGACAAATAAATTTATTGGAAGACATCGAGTAGAAGATTGGTTTAAAATGGATGACAAAAAGAACTTGTCAACAATAAAACACGTAACAACATTATCACATGGATTAACAGCAATCAAGTTAGTAGTGAGTGCAAGCAATAACACACTGCAAATATTTCGATGTGTTTTGATAAACGATCCTTTCAGAAAATTTCGCTTCAGTCACTTAAGAATTCTTCAACATCTCCGGCAGATATATGATACATAACATTAGAAGAACAGATTGTGAAAGTGCAGTGGCTATGATATTAATTATAGATGAAAAAGGAATGTTGCAAATTCATGGCTATTGCTACTAGTGATAGCGATTACCGAACTAATTTTCGCTTCACAGTGTCTTAACAAGAAGTCGCGCACTTTTTGGTTTGCGGAACTGACGGCAGATTATTCTCGGTGGATCAGGATTATTTTTAACGAATTAGCAACACTACTTTTTCAGCACGGCTATTATTAAGGGACGGTGAAGGTAATGGGATGCAGAAACGCGTGAAATTCTTCTGACCACTACTACATATTGTACGTAACTGTGAATTACTGAATAAAGTTACTCATTTCAATTTACTGCCTATTTTAGATGACGGGAACAGCTGTTTGTGTGAGATTCAGATGCACATTTCTCCATAATAATTTTCACTGAACAGAACTGTTGTCAAATAACGTAACAAACTGAAGTTGTCACTGAAGTTGTCCTAGTTATTATTAT
The DNA here is from genome assembly GCA_035041965.1 of Anisakis pegreffii. Lineage (NCBI taxonomy): Eukaryota > Metazoa > Nematoda > Chromadorea > Rhabditida > Anisakidae > Anisakis > Anisakis pegreffii. The sequence continues at coordinate 13,234 of JAPYMA010000607.1, read as the reverse complement.
TGTCACGAGTTCTCATTATTGCTATCATTTATGTCCACACTCACAGATTGACTCTCATTCAACAAATTCAACAGACCGCTATACTTGCGATTCGATGTCGAACCATCTGAGGTGATGAAGGTGAAAGAAGAGCAAAATGAAGACAAAAAAAAAAGGAACTTTGAGAATGTGATGAAATTTGACGTTGTTTTGGTTGCGATAAACTTATTGTTAGCAAAAAATTTTGCTCTGTCTGATATTTGTTGAGTGCGCAACTTCATTTTTGCAAGATAATTTATTATGTCGATAAGTATGTGATAAAGCTCTGATCATACTAAACAATCATAAAGACAGTTTAAGACAATATAAAATGATAAAAAATTATGCGAAATTCTCGATTATCATCTGTGTTCTGGTTTACATCTCGACTCAAAGTGATCTAATTCGTCTGCGGTGAATCGAATCCCACAGAGCATATCCGAGAAAGTACCTGACGAGAAAAATTGATCAAAAGAAACATTTCTAGAAACGTTTCAACAAACCACGAAGCTACTCAGCTGATCAAATCTTATCATCTGCATTCGAAATTGACATACTGTTGAAGACAAGCGAGTTGCTTCATAATTGTATCCGTTTTCTTTCTTTAGTGATAGGTATTGATGGCGTCAAAACTAGCAGTTAATTTAGCATCTTCAAAAGGATCAAACGCTACTCAGGATTGTTTAAGAACAAGAAGGTAGTATTTGGAAATTGCATGAAGAAGCTTATGTTGCCAATTGAAGATTTTTTAACTGAAGTTTTTATGACGAATTTATGATTGTATAGTGATGAAAAATGCGATGGAATTGAACGATCAGTTTTTATGCTGTTCACTCATTGGCGGACTGATAGAAAGTGCTAACGTATTGAATTACCAGCCAGTGTAAGCCAAAAACGATCATCAGGACAAATCAGTCGTTTTCTATGTAGGGATGCTCGGAATGCTCTCGATTGCGCACTATTTACAAGGAATCGTACTGGTTCTCGACTGAATGTTGCAGATAAACTCGTTTTCATGAGTTTCAACCCAAAGGTTGGTTCAGTTTCGTTTTGAAATTCTGACAATGAAGATCTTTCGTCCCGTAGAACACACAGTAAGATAATGATTCGTTGCTATCACATGCAGCGTCAAGTGATTCACTTGAATGCATGCTTAGCCAAATGCAAGAAAAAAAAACTTTCGTTGCAATGGATGAAAGCCTTTATATCTGCATGATGATCATGAAGTGTGCAAATTTCACAATGCCATTCAACTTAGATTCTTGAAGCACACAATCAGAACTAATGATCTGTTGACGCTCGACCGTGAAGAGGAAGAATTTATTCGATTCACTGAGTGAAGTGTAAAAGTTGACGCTTGAAGTACAAGTTCGTACATATAATGTCAGTTGGGCTAGGTGGTTGAGCTTCCTTTCTAACAGCAATCACCTACTTCCTCCATAACATTACCGGGTTGATTTTTGATGGTGGGAGAAGACATTTAGTTGCTGGAAGACTGTGTCTTCAAAAATGCCAGTCAAATGAAAGAAGTAACAAAGATTTGGCCAAATCCGATTATAAATCTTCTGATGTTTTGAAAAACAATTTTTACGGCTCTAGCTATCTAACTATAAGAATTTCATATTTCGACCACTTCAATCATCACAATGTGGACGTCAGTGCAAGTCAGCCGATCGATCTCATCAAGACCAAACTTCGAGATGAACTGCAGAACGCGTCAAAAGTGCTTCAAATTCAATTCTCCGGCACTTAATCTGACGAAAGATAATTCTCGTAATGTAGGAAATTGACTAAAATCATCTGATCGCAAAGATTTTTCTTGAACATTGCTTAAGCTATTTTTTAGATTGACTGAAAAAGTTATTAAAATCTAAAATATTTTTACCTTGTCAAGCATAGATCTCCATCGCGATGCCATTGCGGAAAGATTCGTCGATCAGAATTGCCTATCAAACGTATTCATGGTGCGTTTAAAATACGTTGTTTTGGTGATTTTTGATGTTGTTATTCACATACTGAAGACGTAAAAGTGCGCCGTTCAAAATCAGTCGTGCATTCATTCACATACGCGCCATTTGATAGTAGCCAACGCTATCTGTAGCCAAGTACAATCTGATCAACGCTAAATTCATGATCAACTACACCACTATCAACTGACATATTTGTTGGTCCAAATTTCTATTTATAGTTAGTTAATATCAGTGAAAAGCGTGTTTCAGTCTGTGGGTTTTTTATTTTCGAGGTCATTTTTAGGTTCCGATCGTGAACCGTACTAGTTCGCTGGAAAGTGCAGTAATCATGAACTAACGTCGTTGAAAAAGCTAAATGAACGATTCAAGAATATCACATGTCGTGATAAAGAACAGCATTGGACGATAGCATGAGCAATGTGAGGTTGGATTAATAGAACCAAAAATTGCAGCTTGATCTTGCCAATAAATGAAAACTATCACATTCTTTGTATGGCTCGTCAGTTTCACTTCACTCAGAAAAACCCATCAGCCGTAATCTCTTCTTCCAATTCATATTGAATATGTTTGGTTTGCTTAACAATTTTCACACATGAGATACCCAGTTCATAGACTAACACAAAAATGGTTTTTGGTCAGCAATTTTTCTTGCTATAAGCCTGACAGGTATGTAGTCATTGAAAACATGGTGTACTTATAGCAGGATTATTATCAACTGGTTTTCATCAACTAAGCACTCTCAATACGTTTTTATCTCATTGAAATTCGTCAAACGTACTTTTTCCGTGCTATCTGCAAGAGTGTTTAACGGACTGAGTGGCACTGATAAACGCGTGCATTTATCTGACTCAGATTTGAACAAATTTTCTGCTACTACGGAGTACCACTGCGATTTAAGTTACTGAACTTGCTCGATTCTAGCTGTATTCAGGTGAATGATCGAAAATATGGTAATTAGTTTTTTTGCTTACTATTAGTCAATGCATCAATTTGCCTGATGCTTTCCGTTCTATTTTCAGCTATTCAGTTTCATAGCATTAGGAAAATGCTGAATTGCTTCAGGAACTTCATCCTATTTCTCCATGAGCTCTCCATATAATTTACGCGAGTCGATTCGGAACGAATGATTACGTTATTTTACTGTATATTACGTTATTTGCTGCATGAACGAGAGAAAATATATGAGCATTATCTGAAGCTCAATGAATCTCTCTTTAGGTACCATTTCAGTAGGATATGCGTAGGATATGTCTACTGGTTGCTGTTGCATATTGCACATTGGCGATTGAGGTTTATACTACTGATGATATTTTCTTTCCTAGAATTGTTTTGCTGTCAATGCTTTTTTGAGATTTGAGTATAATTTAGAGCGTATATTCAGTTCCTGGATTCAACGTGAAATCAGAATAATCTCAGAAGATCATAAATTTGGTAGTATTTCAATTGTAAAAATGAGTCTCATTGTGAGATCCAATCTCGAATGTGAGCAAAATTTAATGAAGACTACTGTAACGATACAAATAATGCTTGCAAAATTACTCGTTTTTTTTATTGCAATCTCTTCCGTGAGACCCGTAATATATGACTCCAGGAACGGTGCGTTGATGTTGGCATTCGCTATGCCGATTGCCACGGAGCCTATTTTGTCTCTACTGAAATCAGCAACTAGTGAGTAATTCTCATGGTATTGCTAGCGATTAACAGATCTCAAATGAGCCGCATCATTTACTTGAGAGTGGATTTAATGAAAAACATTGATGTTCAAATGAAGTTTCAAGAACGAGATTGCTTAAAATGCTGGATAGATACAAAACAGAATCAAAGAAACACTTCACGAACTCAAACGTTCCATAACGTTTATTCGGTTTTAAGCTACAAACCTTGCTTGAGTCACGTCGATTGCTATGATCATAGAGAGCCACCAGCATGGTGTATCATGAGACCTGGTCAAACATGGCAGTGAGTAGTCATTTTTTTCAACATTTTTCTCACTGACTTTTTTGAAACAGCAATTTTTTGAGCCAAATTCTTTGAAGCAAATGAAATTCAACAGCAATTTTATCATTGACTCAATGTGATAATGTGATGAAGATATTCATGCAAAAACTTTAAACGTCATAATCTATTGAATCAAGTGATTTTGGTATATTTCAGCAAAGGTGGTTGCCATTGTGATCGCAGATTGAAACGGTGTGTGATTGATCGCAAAACCTCGTACGCATCAGGAAGTGGTTTCTTCTCACTGCATTTCACACATTGCTATCCAAGCATTCTCTTTAGCTGCAACTGAAATCGAATTTGATTGAATAGGAAAACATCCAGTCGTTTTTCTGTTACCCACTGTTCATTCTTTATCAACCGATAGATACTTAAATGTGAATAAATCGTTAACTTTTCCACTAGATTGTTGAGCACATTCATACAGAAGTCAACTGTTGATAGCGACAAGTACTTTTTCGGAGTGAAGACTTCATCCAATTTGATGGTCAGTGTAAATAAGACAAGTAATTATCAGTTAGGGAACCATAGAACAAACCCTCAAATTCGAACTGTACAATCTAACTGGCTCTATAAGAGTCGAGAGTAACATCATGTTCCGTGATTTGCTTCTGAATGAATTGCATGATATATCCGTGCCTAATTACCGCATCATTGTTGGCTGTTTTAGCATTATAGAAAGTAACTGAGACAAAATTTCATTCTGTAGTTAACTCACAGCTGTCATTTTACGAGTGTGATTTGGAGAATGCATGGATGTTGCGCAATGCAATTTGAAGACCAGAAACCATTCTGGTGTTCGAGAGACTAATCCTCAAATTTGCAGCAATGCACAGGCAATAAATTAATTATCGTTCAGCAGTTGACTTTCTTCGAAAAGCTCTCGCCAATACTAATACCCGTCAACATGCCGATTTTTGACGATCTGTTGCAAGCATTCCTCGTCGAAAACAAACGTACTGTTGCGACAGACTGAATTACCCTTTATCTGTCTGATTTTGTCGAGAAACCATGGCATCAAGCAGTGCTCATCTGCATCTCGAACTTTTGCAACGTAATCCATTCGGATGATTTAGAAAAGAGAAATTTGAAAAGCTTGAAAAGATGAAAAGAAAAGATTTGCGATACAACTTTATTGAACTGTCAAAACAGAATCACACAAATAGATACAACAAAATGAAGTTCATACATTCATATGAACTGCACAGCGATAATGCGTGTACGCCCATAACATTGGTTTGGTCAATTATTTGCGACAACATTGATTCGATTGCTTATTCTCCGAACAGATGATATAATTTTCTGGACATTGACACCCAGATGGAGTTTTCGATGGAATACATTGAGTTGTGTGTGGTTGATTTGATATCGTTGATGGAACTGGCTTGAGCATTGGATTGCTGGGTATGGAGGGTTGATATCGTGATGCGACTGGTACAGGTTGAGGCTGTGACTGAGGTGCAATTATAACAGGTTCATCCATAAAAGGTTGACTGCTGATGCATTGCTGAGTGCATGTTGGCATGCAAACGGATACACATTGATTTGGTTGCGATATGACGGGTCGTGGCACAACTGGTACAGGTACGGGTTGAGGATGGATTGGTACAGGTTCAGGAGTAATGATGGGCTGGGGTTGGATCCTGATGCACTCTTGACTGCAAGTTGGCATACAAACGGATATGCATTGTTTTGGTTGTGATACGACGGGTTGTGGCGCAATCGGAACGGGCAGAGGCTGAGGGTGAACAGGTACAGGTTCAGGTACAATGATGGGCTGGGGCTGTGCTTCAATGCAATGTTGACTGCATGATGGCATACAAACGGATATGCATTGTTTTGGTTGTGGTACAACTGGTAATGGTTGGACAGATGGTACGGGCACAGGCTGAGGCTGGACTGGAACCGGTTCAGGTACAATGATGGGTTGAGGCTGTGTACTGATACACTGTTGGTTACAAGTGGGCATACAGACGGCAATGCATTGAATTGGTTGTGAAACAGCTGGCTGTGGTACTACTGGTGGGGGTCTTATCGATGGAACAGGTACAGGCTGTGGTTGAACCGGGATAGGTTTAGGGATGATGGTTGGCTGAGGTTGTGTGCTGATACACTGTTGGCTACAAGTGGGCATACAGACGGCTGTGCACTGAGTTGGTTGCGGTACAACTGGTAATGGTTGGACAGATGGTACAGGCACAGGCTGAGGCTGGACTGGAACCGGTTCAGGAACGATGGTGGGCTGAGGCTGTGTACTGATACACTGTTGGCTACAAATCGGCATGCAGATGTCTATACACTGAGTTGGTTGTGAAACAGCTGGCTGTGGTACTACTGATGGAGGTGTTATCGATGGAACAGGTACAGGGTGTGGCTGAATCGGGATAGGTTTAGGGATGATGGTTGGCTGAGGCTGTGTACTGATACACTGTTGGCTACAACTGGGCATACAGACGGCAATGCACTGAATTGGTTGTGAAACAACTGGCTGTGGTACTACTGGTGGAGGTGTTATCGATGGAACAGGTACAGGGTGTGGCTGAACCGGGATAGGTTTAGGGATGACGGTTGGCTGAGGCTGAGCTTCAACACACTGTTGACTACATGATGGCATGCATATGGGCAAACATTGATTTGGCTGCGTAGTGATTTGATTTGGAGGGTATTGATCAATGGAGGGGATTATAGTTTGATGGACACATTCACTTTTGCATCGGGGCATGCAGATGGATATACATATTGGCGATTGTTCGGCAACAGGCACAACATTTTGAGGTGATGTAGGAATGGTTTGCGATGGAATCACAGGGCCCGGCCCTCCGTACGGCACGGACCTGGGACCACCAATAGCTGGTTGTGCTTGTACTACTGGACCTGGTTCGCCTTGAAGTGGGAATGTTGCTGGGGGAATTACCAGACCAGGTCCGCCGGTTACAATTGTACCAGGACGTTCGTTGATCAGAGGCGTGGTTGGTGAACTGACAATGCACTGTGGTGTACAAAGTGGCATGCACACATCAACGCAAACACTACTCCCTGTGATACCACTTATAATGCCTTTCGATCCACCCATTATTTGGCGTTGAGGATATTGTTGATTCGATAGGATATTTGCATCTCCACTGATTCGAACGTTCGGATTATATGGTTTTCCTGGCATGAAATTCATTGATCCACTTCCTTGGTTCATTAGCCCACGTACCAATGGTGACGATGGAGTCCCAAACGGTCCTGAACCACCTTGAGGTGTGAATATTCCTTGAGGAATAACCGAACCAGATGTCACTTGCTGTTCTGTTGACTGTCCACTGTAAATAGGTGTACACTTGATAATGTCGGTAATCAGATCATGGCATATTACAAACGAAGCTAACAAAATTTTGAAACAACAAAGTACTGAGCACTACAAACCAAGACTGTTGGCAGTTTTGTCGACATTGTTGTATGCTATTTTGTATGCAGTTCTGTGCACACTGATTCATGCATGATGTTGATTGTTGCTGAAATGACCACAGTGAAATGAATGGAATATCAGATAAATCAGCTAATTCAACACTGCTCACTTCTTATCGCACTCGTCAATCATGCCTAAGAACAGTTGTATGCAAATGAAAACGGATAAATGATTTCATAAAGGAAGCTGAATAATAACCTGTGGTAATGCAACACGATATAAAGCAGTGAGCACGCATACAAAGGTGATCCTGTAATTCATACTGACAGTTGTAATGAAGTGTGATGTGTCTGAGTGATGATGCTGGACACTGCTTTTATAATGCAATTGCTCAACCGGTTGGATACTTTTTACAACTAGTGGACAAGCGATCGAAAAGTTTCGTGCTTATGGATGCTTGAATTTGAATTTGTTTAACTGCTGCTTTGTTCGGAAAAAATGGTAATAAAAATTTAAAGTAACGAAAAGATCCTCAACTGTTGTTTATCCATTAATGAATCGCAAGACACTCGATCGATTAGATGCGTTAATTTTTGTCACAATAGCCGAAGTGCAAATAAGTAATAGTTAAGTGTTGCATTCAGTATGTTTATTTCCAACCAGACCGTACCACGATTGAAGTATTGTTTCGAAAACGAGATTAAAATTCGGAATGTACCGTCGTCTCTATGATTTTATGGACTAGCTGCTCATTTTGCGCCGTTCATCCGAGCATTATACGTTGTAATAGGTTTCAGTGCAATTTCATGAGGTACATTTATTGCTGGAAAAAAATCAAATAATAATTGAGAGCAAATGATTTAGCGGAAAGCCCCGTTGAAGCTTCTGAATTGTTTCGAACATTTTGAATTTGCATATGTTATATACATCTTATCGTTAATACTGTGATTCGTTATTGGCTCGAGTTGCAAACTGTGGACACCAGTCGATCCAACGGAATCTCTAAATTTCAGAAAAACATATATCCTTCCGAGTGATTTTGCTTTCTTGACGAGATATAGCTATTTTTCTAAAGCCATCTCAATTAGCGCAGAGGCACTCATTCAATGCACATTGTATCACTATAGATCAATGTTATACATTAATACAGCAATATAGGCGTTAAAATCTTCAAGGTACCAGTACCCTCAGCTTTGTCCGGTAATATATGAATTTCTTTGCAGCATTCGATTGCTCAGAATCTCTACTTTCAGGAAAACATATATTTTGTCGAGCGATTTTGCTCTCTTGAGGAGATATGGCTATTTTCTTAATGAAATGCGGTTTGCCATCTTCGAGCCTACCGTCTCCTCAAGTTTGCCCAATAATATATAAATATTTGTACACCAGTCGATCCAACAGAACCTTTAAATTCAGAAAAACTTATATCTTTCCGAGTGATTTTGCTTTCTTGACGAGATATAGCTATTTTTCTGAAGCCATCTCAATTAGCGCAGAGGCACTCATTCAATGCACGTTGTATCACTATAGATCAATGTTATACATTAATACAGCAATATAGGCGTTAAAATCTTCAAGGTACCAGTACCCTCAGCTTTGTCCGGTAATATATGAATTTCTTTGCAGCATTCGATTGCTCAGAATCTCTACTTTCAGGAAAACATATATTTTGTCGAGCGATTTTGCTCTCTTGAGGAGATATGGCTATTTTCTTAATGAAATGCGGTTTGCCATCTTCGAGCCTACCGTCTCCTCAAGTTTGCCCAATAATATATAAATATTTGTACACCAGTCGATCCAACAGAACCTTTAAATTCAGAAAAACTTATATCTTTCCGAGTGATTTTGCTTTCTTGACGAGATATAGCTATTTTTCTGAAGCCATCTCAATTAGCGCAGAGGCACTCATTCAATGCACGTTGTATCACTATAGATCAATGTTATACATTAATACAGCAATATAGGCGTTAAAATCTTCAAGGTACCAGTACCCTCAGCTTTGTCCGGTAATATATGAATTTCTTTGCAGCATTCGATTGCTCAGAATCTCTACTTTCAGGAAAACATATATTTTGTCGAGCGATTTTGCTCTCTTGAGGAGATATGGCTATTTTCTTAATGAAATGCGGTTTGCCATCTTCGAGCCTACCGTCTCCTCAAGTTTGCCCAATAATATATAAATATTTGTACACCAGTCGATCCAACAGAACCTTTAAATTCAGAAAAACTTATATCTTTCCGAGTGATTTTGCTTTCTTGACGAGATATAGCTATTTTTCTGAAGCCATCTCAATTAGCGCAGAGGCACTCATTCAATGCACGTTGTATCACTATAGATCAATGTTATACATTAATACAGCAATATAGGCGTTAAAATCTTCAAGGTACCAGTACCCTCAGCTTTGTCCGGTAATATATGAATTTCTTTGCAGCATTCGATTGCTCAGAATCTCTACTTTCAGGAAAACATATATTTTGTCGAGCGATTTTGCTCTCTTGAGGAGATATGGCTATTTTCTTAATGAAATGCGGTTTGCCATCTTCGAGCCTACCGTCTCCTCAAGTTTGCCCAATAATATATAAATATTTGTACACCAGTCGATCCAACAGAACCTTTAAATTCAGAAAAACTTATATCTTTCCGAGTGATTTTGCTTTCTTGACGAGATATAGCTATTTTTCTGAAGCCATCTCAATTAGCGCAGAGGCACTCATTCAATGCACGTTGTATCACTATAGATCAATGTTATACATTAATACAGCAATATAGGCGTTAAAATCTTCAAGGTACCAGTACCCTCAGCTTTGTCCGGTAATATATGAATTTCTTTGCAGCATTCGATTGCTCAGAATCTCTACTTTCAGGAAAACATATATTTTGTCGAGCGATTTTGCTCTCTTGAGGAGATATGGCTATTTTCTTAATGAAATGCGGTTTGCCATCTTCGAGCCTACCGTCTCCTCAAGTTTGCCCAATAATATATAAATATTTGTACACCAGTCGATCCAACAGAACCTTTAAATTCAGAAAAACTTATATCTTTCCGAGTGATTTTGCTTTCTTGACGAGATATAGCTATTTTTCTGAAGCCATCTCAATTAGCGCAGAGGCACTCATTCAATGCACGTTGTATCACTATAGATCAATGTTATACATTAATACAGCAATATAGGCGTTAAAATCTTCAAGGTACCAGTACCCTCAGCTTTGTCCGGTAATATATGAATTTCTTTGCAGCATTCGATTGCTCAGAATCTCTACTTTCAGGAAAACATATATTTTGTCGAGCGATTTTGCTCTCTTGAGGAGATATGGCTATTTTCTTAATGAAATGCGGTTTGCCATCTTCGAGCCTACCGTCTCCTCAAGTTTGCCCAATAATATATAAATATTTGTACACCAGTCGATCCAACAGAACCTTTAAATTCAGAAAAACTTATATCTTTCCGAGTGATTTTGCTTTCTTGACGAGATATAGCTATTTTTCTGAAGCCATCTCAATTAGCGCAGAGGCACTCATTCAATGCACGTTGTATCACTATAGATCAATGTTATACATTAATACAGCAATATAGGCGTTAAAATCTTCAAGGTACCAGTACCCTCAGCTTTGTCCGGTAATATATGAATTTCTTTGCAGCATTCGATTGCTCAGAATCTCTACTTTCAGGAAAACATATATTTTGTCGAGCGATTTTGCTCTCTTGAGGAGATATGGCTATTTTCTTAATGAAATGCGGTTTGCCATCTTCGAGCCTACCGTCTCCTCAAGTTTGCCCAATAATATATAAATATTTGTACACCAGTCGATCCAACAGAACCTTTAAATTCAGAAAAACTTATATCTTTCCGAGTGATTTTGCTTTCTTGACGAGATATAGCTATTTTTCTGAAGCCATCTCAATTAGCGCAGAGGCACTCATTCAATGCACGTTGTATCACTATAGATCAATGTTATACATTAATACAGCAATATAGGCGTTAAAATCTTCAAGGTACCAGTACCCTCAGCTTTGTCCGGTAATATATGAATTTCTTTGCAGCATTCGATTGCTCAGAATCTCTACTTTCAGGAAAACATATATTTTGTCGAGCGATTTTGCTCTCTTGAGGAGATATGGCTATTTTCTTAATGAAATGCGGTTTGCCATCTTCGAGCCTACCGTCTCCTCAAGTTTGCCCAATAATATATAAATATTTGTACACCAGTCGATCCAACAGAACCTTTAAATTCAGAAAAACTTATATCTTTCCGAGTGATTTTGCTTTCTTGACGAGATATAGCTATTTTTCTGAAGCCATCTCAATTAGCGCAGAGGCACTCATTCAATGCACGTTGTATCACTATAGATCAATGTTATACATTAATACAGCAATATAGGCGTTAAAATCTTCAAGGTACCAGTACCCTCAGCTTTGTCCGGTAATATATGAATTTCTTTGCAGCATTCGATTGCTCAGAATCTCTACTTTCAGGAAAACATATATTTTGTCGAGCGATTTTGCTCTCTTGAGGAGATATGGCTATTTTCTTAATGAAATGCGGTTTGCCATCTTCGAGCCTACCGTCTCCTCAAGTTTGCCCAATAATATATAAATATTTGTACACCAGTCGATCCAACAGAACCTTTAAATTCAGAAAAACTTATATCTTTCCGAGTGATTTTGCTTTCTTGACGAGATATAGCTATTTTTCTGAAGCCATCTCAATTAGCGCAGAGGCACTCATTCAATGCACGTTGTATCACTATAGATCAATGTTATACATTAATACAGCAATATAGGCGTTAAAATCTTCAAGGTACCAGTACCCTCAGCTTTGTCCGGTAATATATGAATTTCTTTGCAGCATTCGATTGCTCAGAATCTCTACTTTCAGGAAAACATATATTTTGTCGAGCGATTTTGCTCTCTTGAGGAGATATGGCTATTTTCTTAATGAAATGCGGTTTGCCATCTTCGAGCCTACCGTCTCCTCAAGTTTGCCCAATAATATATAAATATTTGTACACCAGTCGATCCAACAGAACCTTTAAATTCAGAAAAACTTATATCTTTCCGAGTGATTTTGCTTTCTTGACGAGATATAGCTATTTTTCTGAAGCCATCTCAATTAGCGCAGAGGCACTCATTCAATGCACGTTGTATCACTATAGATCAATGTTATACATTAATACAGCAATATAGGCGTTAAAATCTTCAAGGTACCAGTACCCTCAGCTTTGTCCGGTAATATATGAATTTCTTTGCAGCATTCGATTGCTCAGAATCTCTACTTTCAGGAAAACATATATTTTGTCGAGCGATTTTGCTCTCTTGAGGAGATATGGCTATTTTCTTAATGAAATGCGGTTTGCCATCTTCGAGCCTACCGTCTCCTCAAGTTTGCCCAATAATATATAAATATTTGTACACCAGTCGATCCAACAGAACCTTTAAATTCAGAAAAACTTATATCTTTCCGAGTGATTTTGCTTTCTTGACGAGATATAGCTATTTTTCTGAAGCCATCTCAATTAGCGCAGAGGCACTCATTCAATGCACGTTGTATCACTATAGATCAATGTTATACATTAATACAGCAATATAGGCGTTGAAATCTTCAAGGTACCAGTACCCTCAGCTTTGTCCGGTAATATATGAATTTCTTTGCAGCATTCGATTGCTCAGAATCTCTACTTTCAGGAAAACATATATTTTGTCGAGCGATTTTGCTCTCTTGAGGAGATATGGCTATTTTCTTAATGAAATGCGGTTTGCCATCTTCGAGCCTACCGTCTCCTCAAGTTTGCCCAATAATATATAAATATTTGTACACCAGTCGATCCAACAGAACCTTTAAATTCAGAAAAA
>JAPYMA010000606.1:0-32704 GCA_035041965.1 Anisakis pegreffii | reverse complement strand
GGATATTGTACTTCGTTCAGTTACGTATTGCTACTAGTATTATTGCTACTATTATTTTTATTATCACTATTATTTTATTATTTTTGTTGTCCATAACTAGCGATATCATCTATCACTGGTTGCTGCTTCTTTCATTAACAGATTCATTGAGCGATTGAAAAAATTTGAAAAGAGCAAAAGAAACAAAAGAAGAAGCGACATATGATCCGGAAATTCGGACTGTTAGCACATTTGGAGTATCGGCTAATTTCTGTTGAAATGATTATTTTTTAGGATTTTGGTTTTGAAGAGCAAACTTTCATGAAAATGTGTAATAAAAAGAATATTTTGGAAAAAACTTTAATTTCGAAGCATATCTTTATGAAGTGAAATAGTAACAAAGTGTATTTATCTAAAGGTAGATCGTTTATTTTAGATTTGGATTAGTGACATAGCGCTGCATTAGTGGTTAATTGCTGATGTGTTTTTAATGACGAGATAATCTCCCGTAAGTTGTTCGTTCACTGGTTTGTCTTATTGAAACATAACAACACAGCATGAACATTCGCATTCTATCTGGGATTCTGCCCTTTTTCGGATGAGTTTTGAAGATGTGCACTTTCATGTGAAACCTTTCAGATGACATGAGCTGACCATAACCAGTCTCAGTCCTCGTCTATCATTGCATAGGTTGCAATGTACTCACTGGCGTATTTCAGAAAGCCGATATTTATGTGCACAATATTTGCGAGAATTCTCATTGTTTGCAAGTAGCGACCCTTTTGCTCGATATACTTTGTTGTGTACGTGTTGATGTGTGAACACCTATCAGCATTTCCAGCTGAATTAACTAGCAAATAATGTTGAATTTTAATCAGCTTCTCTTATGCAAAGAAGTCGCGTTTACTTTCATCAGTATGAATCATTTCAAGTGCAATTTAATGCAATTTCTCTTCAGAACGCTTCTTCAAGCAATTATCTCTATTGATTTTATTTCAGCCTTTCTTCTCTTCTGAGAATAAAAAAAAATTCTGTACGAATGTTACAATGCTTAGTTGAATTTATTGTTTGCAATGAATCCCAACTTTTGAAGCCCGGTGCTGATCTTGGGATTTATGCTCTGGAAAATTCGGGGATGTCGTGATTTGACATGACACTGCATTTTGTACACTTTTGACAATATGCTGATTTCAAATAACAACAACCATTACCAACCATTTCGATCATATGCAGTAATAAATCGTTACATAATATCACTACCTCGACTCTCGTTTTTCAGAAAGCAATAAATAAAAATTGCCTAGTATCATCACTCTTGATTCAGTATCGTCACTCTTGATTCGTCTTTCGTCAACACCGCTGTTTTATGTTCCATTCATGGTTATTTGCCAACCTCACAATTTCATCCCTGTCCTGGGATTGAAAAATGTTCGGAATTTCGCTAACATTAATTCAGCTGCACTTCAAACAGTCCGCTTATATGTCTGTATATAATTATGCTGACAATCGCTCATTTAATTAATCGCCTCTTACGACTGAAATATGAACTGCAACTGATTTTGAAATAAGCATGCAGTGAAACAGTCATCAAGCAAGTGATGCTTATATATATATATATATATATATATATATATATATATATATATATATATATATATATATATATATATATATATATATAAGCATCACTTGCTTGATGACTGTTTCACTGCATGCTTATTTCAAAATCAGTTGCAGTTCATATTTCAGTCGTAAGAGGCGATTAATTAAATGAGCGATTGTCAGCATAATTATATACAGACATATAAGCGGACTGTTTGAAGTGCAGCTGAATTAATGTTAGCGAAATTCCGAACATTTTTCAATCCCAGGACAGGGATGAAATTGTGAGGTTGGCAAATAACCATGAATGGAACATAAAACAGCGGTGTTGACGAAAGACGAATCAAGAGTGACGATACTGAATCAAGAGTGATGATACTAGGCAATTTTTATTTATTGCTTTCTGAAAAACGAGAGTCGAGGTAGTGATATTATGTAACGATTTATTACTGCATATGATCGAAATGGTTGGTAATGGTTGTTGTTATTTGAAATCAGCATATTGTCAAAAGTGTACAAAATGCAGTGTCATGTCAAATCACGACATCCCCGAATTTTCCAGAGCATAAATCCCAAGATCAGCACCGGGCTTCAAAAGTTGGGATTCATTGCAAACAATAAATTCAACTAAGCATTGTAACATTCGTACAGAATTTTTTTTTATTCTCAGAAGAGAAGAAAGGCTGAAATAAAATCAATAGAGATAATTGCTTGAAGAAGCGTTCTGAAGAGAAATTGCATTAAATTGCACTTGAAATGATTCATACTGATGAAAGTAAACGCGACTTCTTTGCATAAGAGAAGCTGATTAAAATTCAACATTATTTGCTAGTTAATTCAGCTGGAAATGCTGATAGGTGTTCACACATCAACACGTACACAACAAAGTATATCGAGCAAAAGGGTCGCTACTTGCAAACAATGAGAATTCTCGCAAATATTGTGCACATAAATATCGGCTTTCTGAAATACGCCAGTGAGTACATTGCAACCTATGCAATGATAGACGAGGACTGAGACTGGTTATGGTCAGCTCATGTCATCTGAAAGGTTTCACATGAAAGTGCACATCTTCAAAACTCATCCGAAAAAGGGCAGAATCCCAGATAGAATGCGAATGTTCATGCTGTGTTGTTATGTTTCAATAAGACAAACCAGTGAACGAACAACTTACGGGAGATTATCTCGTCATTAAAAACACATCAGCAATTAACCACTAATGCAGCGCTATGTCACTAATCCAAATCTAAAATAAACGATCTACCTTTAGATAAATACACTTTGTTACTATTTCACTTCATAAAGATATGCTTCGAAATTAAAGTTTTTTCCAAAATATTCTTTTTATTACACATTTTCATGAAAGTTTGCTCTTCAAAACCAAAATCCTAAAAAATAATCATTTCAACAGAAATTAGCCGATACTCCAAATGTGCTAACAGTCCGAATTTCCGGATCATATGTCGCTTCTTCTTTTGTTTCTTTTGCTCTTTTCAAATTTTTTCAATCGCTCAATGAATCTGTTAATGAAAGAAGCAGCAACCAGTGATAGATGATATCGCTAGTTATGGACAACAAAAATAATAAAATAATAGTGATAATAAAAATAATAGTAGCAATAATACTAGTATTGTTAATAATAATAATAAAATAATAATAATAAAATAATAATAATAATGATAAAATAATAATAATAAAATAATAATAATAATAAAATAATAATAATAAAATAATAATAATAAAATTAATAATAATAAAATTAATAATAATAATAATAATAATAATAATAATAATAATAAAATAATAATAATAAAATTAATAATAATAATAAAATAATAATAATAAAATTAATAATAATAATAAAAATAATAATAATAATAGTAATAATAATAATAATAACAATAATAATAATAATAAATGACAACAATGACTGACAACAGAAAACACTGATCTCTGGAATTGAAACTCAGAGATGAAATACAAATAAAAAGCAAGTAAAAATGTGAATGCACGAACCAAAGTGAATAACATCACATCGTTTGATGGTTGTCTATTCAATAATTGTTGTGTTGTGCGAATCAAATCATCATTAGAATGGATATGAGACGATTAGAGCGATGTTCGTCGATGGCATCATGTTTGGCTACATCAATAGACATCAACATCAACCTAAACAAATATCATTTTATCGCAATTCATTGAAACTATCAACGAACTATTCGGCACTATTCTAGTTGAGCTGCTGCAACGCTGAAAGTGAGCAAAATTTTTCGAAGTCCGGAAGAGAAGACTCTTTCGCATTACTTTTCTCTCTGCTTCCATCACAAACTTCGTATATATCGCTCATCATATTCGCCTAACACTTAAGAGGTTTCTCCAGTGAAGAGGATCGACAGGCAGAGAGACCGACAAATTCGAGGTAATGTTACAGAATTGTTAGTGATCATTTTTTAAATAACCGTTAACACGATACAAATGCTCAGAATGCTTCTGAATTTCGAGGATTGTCGTCATCCATCTAAATGTGATGTTTGCAGAGTTGTTCACAACAATTTTAACCTCAGGATTTGTTTTTATCGTTTAAATTCACAACTTTAGCCTTACGATCGCATGAACGAGACGATTCCTTTCAAAACTCACTATTCAAAGCTATCAAAAGCTGTAGAATAATCAGTTCCTTGTGTAAGGGTATGGATTAACTTAATGGGTTCAGAATTGCAGTCGGGGAACTTAAAAATGCGATAGGCTTGAGAAAAGTCGGGGACGGGAAAAGGGGGAAAACTCAATCTCATCTTCGTTTTCGATCCCTGAATTTTGCCCGAAAATATAACGTTTGAACTGGAGTCAGTATGTCTTTGAAAACAGAAATTTGTGTTAGAAAAGCATGGAAATAAGCCATCTTTAGGATAGCACAAAGACAACCACGAATCCACAATGTGGTTTTAACAATAATATTTCACTAAAACACACGAAAGATGAACAATACGTAGTCTCTTGCGAGAAAAAAAAGAACAACACTCTGAACACTCTGGAATGACAATAACTTGAATTTTTTCTTTTCCATACTGAAGAAATCATGTGCGTTTGTCACCGAAAGTTTAAACCAAATTACAGTTCGCAATAATTGCTCTGTCACAGTGATGAGAAATGCCATTTTCTCCTCATGATACTGAGATAACCAGAAACATTTCATTCCTATGACAATAAAAGCTTTCGATTTTCGAACTGTCGTCACGCGTCATTTTCACCATCTTCCTTTGTTGATGACTATTTCATAATGAGTCCTTTTCCACATATCGAGCAAACGTATTTCATATCGTTCCCTGTTTACTCTCCCAAAACAAGATATTTCCACACTAATTCCCGCTGACCAAACTTTCTCCTTCTTTACCGTGTACGGCTTTTACAGAATAATCCAAATGACCATAGGTCAAATGTCCAATCGCGAACACAATCACAACATTCTGAAGAGATAAGCTCAAGAATTCGCACAATTCGCCAAGAAGCATTGATACATGTGAATACAGCACATAAAGCATGCTAACATCGTTGGTGAAGCCACTTCAAATTAACGTTTTTAAGCCTTATTTTCATTTTAATAATTTCGGGAAATGTTCGAGGGAATCTCCGAAAGCTTTAGGGGAACCGGGATCCCCAACAATCCTGGAAAAGTCAGGGACGAAATTATGTAGTTGAGGATCCCAAAATGCTTCAATGTCTTCTTCAATAATGTCGAGTCTTGAATATTCCATGAAATTCTCCGTTAATTAGAAGACGATATGGCACACGTGGGAGAGGCAATGACACAAGATACAACAAAAGACAGATACGATAATGGACGCAGATAGTGATCTTCAAATGAGAGATCTTAGACTTGGATAAAATTTGGCTCACTTTGAGCACTCTGGCATAGTGATGGTATCCGAAAGAAATTTCAGTTCAGTCATAAACCGACCGAATCGATTTTTCAATATTCCAAAATTCGGTATTGTAACCGGTTTCCAAAATTGTCCGATCGGAATGCAAAATTCATTGGATTTTATAGACCGAACTTCAATCAGTTACCACCACCATTTTGGCAGCTGAACTAGAAGAGTGCCAATTACTCAACCATGTGAATCGAATAATCTAGATTCAATAATTAATTCTTCGAAATTAGCTCAATTCCAGCAAAGTGATATAATACCCTGGTCATTACCCTTTCTTTTCATCCTCTGAACGGGCACTTTTAATACTAACTTTCAAGGAGTGCTATTTGCTGGTTCGTGATGCGTGAACCTATCATTATTAGAGAATAGAAAGGAAGACAATTTTATTGTTTCCAAAAACATTGCTCTATTCGCACGTATCAATGCTTCAAAGAAAGAGCTCTTCAAGGTTTTTTCCTCTGAGTGATAGATCCATAAGTTTTAGATTCTGTTTTATTGGATGTTCATTGCAGGAGATAGCTGCACCATTGCTGCTTTCAGTTGCTGACAAGTATATTCGGCGAAGCCGCTTCAAAATTTCCCTCGGCCACTAAAGAATTCGCTTAGTTTTCTTGCACAAGCCAGCCCTTTGCTAAAGCAGATGGAAATAAGTCTTTTCCGTAGGCGAGTAATGTCCGTAATAAATTTATTTGAATAATACACAAAACTGATGTCGTTCAATAGCATCATCAAATTACGAACCAAATGCATTGTTGAACGAAAACCTTTCCACAGAATATGCACTAATATAAGCAGCAAATTCAAAGAATAAAAATGATTCCGCTGAATCTATCCCCTTTCATGAGATATCTTAGCAGTTTGTTTTAGCGCACGCCACGATATCACTGAAACTATCATCAATCTTTTGCTGCGGTTCCAGTTAATGTTGTCATTGAATGAGGCAAAAAATTAGCATTATGTGGTTGCCTAGTGGAGAATACGAGCAAATTTTTGGGAGAGATGAAAAGAAATATAGATTGAGTCTAACAAACTTACACTGAATAAAATCATTAATCAATTCTAGTCAGTGAGCAATTACTCGCCCTACTTGCGCGCCTTCATGCAAAAAGGGAGTTCAAAAGACAGATAATAAATATGTATTAAGCTGAAATAACAGTGGAAATCAATGCATGATAGCTTCAACTCGATACAATGTTAATCATTCAGCATTCATTCACATAACTCGTTTTTCTGTCATTACTGGTTTGTGGTTAATGTCAACAGAAACTAGTTTGGATAGCAGTATGCAATCAAATATTGCATACAAAATAAAGCCAATCCAATTATGGTCAGAATTATGAACAAAAAGTTCGACTTCTCCATATCTATCATGCTCAAAACAAATCTATAAATTTCACTCCAACACTATGTTAAATGTAGTATCACGAGAATTTCAAAAAAAAACTAGTATATTTTCAATATTGTAACTTAATTGGAACTGAAAAAACGGCTATGGCAAATAACACATCCTGGCAGTTACTTCTTTTTTACATACTAAAAGAAGTAACTGTCAGAATGTGTTATTCGTAATGGCCGTTCGTAACAGCTACAATGTCAGTTGTGAGTGCGGCCGAGCGCGAAAAAGGAGATAATATTGGTGAAACCAACGAAAAAAAGATAAACAAAATGCGAGTTAGTAAACATGAACATATGCTTAATCGAAATGCATCAGATGCAGAACTCTCAAGAAGTATTCCAAAAGAATCATCAAACAACACCAATGATTAGTGTTTTTTAGGGATGCGAATTGATTAGGGACGTCAATCATAGGGGAAGTTGAATACTGAAGGCAAGTTGAATGCATAACTACTCGCCAGCCAGCTATGGTGCAGATGCTGAGCTGTGTTGATATAGTCATACTATGAGTAAATGTTCAGTGTTTTCTAGGCGTTTCAGTATCGATTGCAGCAAACACATACACAAAGACGCGAGAGCTGCGGCATAAGATGATGTGGATATGCTTTTTTGTAAATGGATGCATGAATTGAAACATCGAACGAAAGCCGTTCGGCCTTTCACAAACGCGTGAGCAGTCATCGATGTTAAGCAGTAAAGGCATAGCCCAAATTTGAATGACTGGTTGAATTGTCTCCATTTGCGAAAGTGTTCGTTATTTCGGCTAAATATTGCTAAAAGGAAGTGTTGAAATAAAAACATCGACGAGCGATTGATGATGCGACACTCAGCTACAACGTGTGCTGCTTCGCTTCAAGTGTGTAAATTAGCCGACGTTGCAATAACAACTTCATTATGTGTTTCGTAAAAGCTCAATGCAGCTGTTTTGTCTAACATGCATGTGACGTGAGTAACACACATTAGCTTATTCATTTGATTCACATCATTACGAATCACAATAACGTTCATTTTTGCCACAATTAGTCCACTACATAAAAGGCGAACTGAACAACTCGTATATTATTTATTCAGCATTATATTTTGATTTTAATTCTCTCTGCGATCGAATAAATCACACATATAAATATAGATTAGAATAGAGTTCATATTATACGACATTTAATACGCTTCAACAATGAGTCGATTGAAAACATACGATTATATAATAATTGGTATTTTCGCCTAACTCTAAGTAGCTTAAAGGAAATTGCAGCAGTTTTCAGTGACCATTAAGTGCGCATTTACTCGATGAAAAAACTTACTCTCAAAAATATCTTCAGTTTTACAAGTGCCATCACTTTCCAACATCATTATAACACTTTCGTAACCAGTTTGAACTAACCGAGTCCTTCGACTGAAACGAGTCTTTCATCGAAAATGGCAGCTGAACAGCTCATGAGCTCATTTAGCGAACATTTCGCATCTATCATTTAAAGTTACAATGAACTGCGAAGAATACCTCATCTGCATGAGTTACACTGCTTAATCGAATAAGAATTCATTGATAAAATAGTGATAATAAAAGAAATAATAATATCGACAGTTCATCATCAATAAGAAGTAACTGCACAATGCAACTACACTGAGCAAGTATCGTTCGTCAAACAAAGGCACATACACAGTAAACTTTAGTCATGGCATCTGTGTGCATGATCTTCAATTAATATGCACACACTCAAATCAGATATATGATTGGCGTTCATATGCATTGACACTGCTGAATTTTATCGTTTCGGCTTTGTCGTATAACACGGTGAAATGCCCAATGAAACTACCTTCACCTAAAAACAGAACAGATTCTCAATATTTATTTATCCATCCATTCCTAAATCTTCAAATAAATAAAGTTTGAAGAAGTGTGAAAGCAATAAAATAAATACTATACGAACATTTTCAATAAATGAATTATAAACCTTATTTCGGGGTGTACGACATTACGTAAACCACAAATTCATCATAAAATATATCATTATATCAGCACTTAATTCAAACTTCCTTCGAGACTTTGTCTCCTGTCATCGACTGCTCCATTGTACAATTGTCTTTCCCTCAGTTCATTTCCAGTCATCGAATTTCCTTTCTCCCTGAAAAAAAAAACGAAGTTCCTCATTTGCTAAGGCCTATGTCGAGGGTTACACAGTATTATATAAGTAATATTACATAGTCATTACAAATTACAGTGAGAATGGAACCCCCTTGAATGCAGCTACGCTTCGCATCAAATTAGTCACAGTCTGAGATTAAGATATCTGACATTAATAAATCATCTTCCGAAATTTTCGATGAACGATTTAAGAATATTCGTTGTTTTAGAAATTCCATTTTTGTCTCAGTGACAAGAAAATTAATGCTCGAAAACGTGAAGACAAATCGAAAACAAGTTTATTGGATTTGAGCAGAGATTTGTATAAAGAGGTCAGAATAAAGTACGGATGAATTGAGTGTAGTAATGTAAAAAGAAATGAAGAACGAACCTTAATATCTGAAATTAGTTATCCGTGCTGCATTGACAACGCAACTGAGCACAAGATCATGAAACTTTACGCGCATTTAACTAAATCATCACACTGATCGTCAACATCTGCTTAAGTTGGCGAAAAATTAATGTCGTGTTTCGCATAAAATTCGCGAAGCTGGAGAAGCATTGATATGCTAGAATTTGAAAGACGATTCTTTGATTTAGTAGCCACCAGAGATGTGGCAGCACTTCAAACCAATACATCCTAACGGTGGAGTTCGGACTGTTCGTGCTAATTTCACAATGACGATAAATCTGAAAAATCCAGAGCATTTTGTATTGCTGTCGACATGGCAATAGTGTGTGCTTAGAACTTTGCTATGTCTAATATGATTTCAAATATTAGTCACAATCTTGACATTTCACGCTGACAATTGACATTTCATGCACGCTGGCCGAATGAGTCAAATAGATATCTGTATCATGAGGTGAGGAATAAGAAATTAACCGAGGCAAACAGATGAGGAAATTAACTTCAAACTCGAACTAGTTCATTGAGTTGTTGCTGTTTCTTAAAAGTTCGACTGCGAATAGGCTTCTTTATAAAGTTTATCCATAAGAGCTGCATAATTTGAGAATGAAAATGATGCAAACTGTTTCAGATTAACGAGCAACATCAACAGATTATCTCTGCTACTATGATGTCGCAACTGCTCTTCAACATGCAGTAATATCGCACAAAAATGACGTGCCTATAATTCAAGTATCAACACATCACAACCATCTAAAAACAATAGCTTTTAATTTTGCAGATAATCATTATTCACTATTTCACCTTCGAACCACTGAGGTGATTGATCATATAAACATATGAAAGAAATCCGCATCAAAAATAGTGCAATTAAACGATTGCATGCTCAGAAACGTTCAAGCAATCTAAGCGTATGATGGCAGCTAAAAGTTAAGTTATAGTTGTACCTGAAAGCCAGGTCCCTCAGCGATTGATAGAATAACGTACCGACAAATCTGTGGCCAATTCAGTACGTTCAAGTAGAGTTGGTTTGAGAACAACAATAGTAAATGATACAGTGAAATATGTTCACGATCGAAGATTACTTTTAAGCACTTCAGCGTTTCGGTTTTGAGCAGTTCTTGAACAATAACGAATGTATAATTTTCGACATAATCAGCATATCGAACGTTTGCATTCGGCCAAAATAAAGCTGCATATTTGTGATGCATCAGACGAGCACACACGAAATTCGTCAATTTAACATCCATTTTAAGCATCAAAAAAATCACATTCAAGAACCAATCGTATTCGTCGTATTTCTTCGCATACGGAATGCGCAATTGTGCTAACAATTCACGAGCATATTTGCGATTTGTAATCACTTTCAAATGAATTGCATAGTCTAATAGAGCAGTGCATTGTTGAGCTGTTGTCTCATCACCCTATAAGTAAATTAACAATTTTACGAAGAGACAAAGGAAATGGCATCGAATATGACGAGTCTATCAAAACGATCCCAGCAAAACGAGAGTCGAAAGCGAGCGCGCTTTCTCAACGTTTTCCCATTTTTCTCAAAACTAAAAACGCGAATGAACGAGAGAACTGTTATCTCTCAGAGCTTGTTTAAAACAGCACTGAAGTATATGTCGAATAATAATTGTTGAATGATCGTTGAATAAATGCACTGAATTATATGTTTGACATCATTGAATAATTTGTTCAGTAATACGAGCATTAACTGTTGCGTATGTTGATTTGAATTTGAATAATTTGCTAAATATTTTCTTGAATAAACCCTTCCCTGATTAGTTATGATCATATTGGTTCAAAAAGCTGTGTTAAAACATGCCCCGCATCGATATTTCAAAAGTCTTCGGTCTCGGGATAATCCCGGGATCGATTTTCGATCCCGGGATTATATCCTGATCCTTTGATTCAAAAGACGTCAGGATTTTGCAAACCCTAATGATCACACAAGCATCTGTGATGGAGCGGTGGCGCCCATCAACAGCAAAAGTATCCAAAGTTCTTCTACACTTTTACAAGTATTATATGATTTAGTAGCGAATAATCACGTAGAGAAAATGTCAGCTAAAGGCTTAAGAATGTTCAATATTCAGGCGGATTCGTTGAATTTTTTAAACACTGATTTTATGCCAAAAAGTTAAAATTACTTGAACAGCGTTTAAAACAAGGAATCATAAGTCAATAGACCATTTCAGATTCATCTTGAGAATGAGATACGTTGCAGTTTCGTGCCATTAGAGTCCCGTCATCAACCGTCACAGTGCTTGCAAGAAAAGTGAGCATCTCGGACGCACAATAAGAACCGTCCCTCTCCATAATATTAACCACCTCATTCACTGATCTGATTGGTATTCCTTCCTGAAAGCGAACTGCAATACATATGATAGCACTAGTATACTTATCATCATATAATCACCCAATATCCGATACTAGTGAATCGATTGTGTGATTAATCAGTTGCGCATCGACTGATCAATTGAGAGCAAAGCTTAAAATAGTGTAATTGAAACACGACGAGCATCCTCAAATAAGTGAACAACAAAGAGGTTTAGTAACCACCTTATTTATACTATCTTCAATGTGATGCAATGGTGGCACAGAGCTTTTTTCGCTGATTTTTGAAATACCGCTCGATTCTGGTTCATGTTGGTTGAAAACCACTCCATGCAATATTTCAGCCAAAAATATTGCGCAACGTGTTAACTCTAGCAATAAAGTAAACGTTCCGTTTTCTGTTCAACTTTCCAATGTTTTTCACAACCTTTGATGCACACGGTGAAATGATTCATAACTCTATGGAAAAACTCCATTCAAAATTTCGCAGCATTTGAAACACATCCCAAGCTGCTCGAACTTTTCACTGTACCATGGGGTGCTGCTTATTGTCGCTGGGTGCTATTCCTCGTTGTTGGTTTTTTTCCTCCGATTTTTGCCAAACAAGACAAAAATGATTCATTTATGTTGACAAAAAACAAGTCCTCTCAAACAAATGTGTTAATTTGAAACAAAAACATTGCAATTCGACTGTGAATGCGACAGTTTCAAGCAACAGAGTTAGCGCCTAGCTGCATCATCCTAATGTGCACCTTCTTAGCGTTCCGACCAACTAGTGCTATATTGCATAGCATGAAAATACTCATCACTGTCCCAATAATGCGTTCACGTTAATTGACAAATAAATCATCGACGGGATGTTGGATATATTCTAATTGAATGCAAACCTTTTCATTTGCGGTAGTGCAATAATCAGCGTACATCATTTTAATGATCGACCGCGGATTTTTGATTGGTGTTGAGGTCAGAGACGAATTTATAATAATCTCGGATGGACCTCCGATTATAATGCTTGCAAATAAACTGAGCGTTTTCATAGAAACTGCGTCGAAGTACACGCCAATCTGCTTGCTCTTCCAACGTACGATCGCCTGAGCAATTAATTCAGCAATTACGCGCGAATGAAACAGCTACTGCATTCAAGTATCACTTTAAAATAAACACAGGCATTGTTTAGATCTTATATTGCATCGAAAGATTGCTACCTGGCTGGTAAACATTGAAGATGTCATTTTGATTTACTCATAAAATTAATCAGTATGCTCCGTTGTGGATTCTCATCTGATCCACTGCAAAAATATATTCACTTGTCCAATTACAACAAACTATCACGACACTATCGAGCAGTGTTTTATTATGATTCACTCAGATTACAAAATTAAGAGTATTGCACACATAAGTAAACTGAGGAAGGAAAAATATTCCTCACCTGAAATAATTTTCTGAGAAATTTTGCGCGCTCTCTTAGTTGCATAGCGATATCAAGATTGAATGTGAATATATGAAGCGCATTCAGCATAGAGCTATCATTAAGCTCATAAGCTTTTTGAATCGTTTTCTGCAGAATAAAACTCCAATCTAACTCGTTCACAATTTCAATGCCAGTTT
This sequence comes from Anisakis pegreffii, assembly GCA_035041965.1. Lineage (NCBI taxonomy): Eukaryota > Metazoa > Nematoda > Chromadorea > Rhabditida > Anisakidae > Anisakis > Anisakis pegreffii. The sequence continues at coordinate 19,320 of JAPYMA010000606.1, read as the reverse complement.
GTTTTTGCCATAATAGGGCAGCAATGTGCGCTGACAGCTTCAATTTGGTTTGTTGTTCGTATTCAACGAATTCTTCTGAATCATCTTCAAATAACTGCATTATTTTCTTCAGAAGTAAACGTCGTTCTTCGTTCTTAATTTGAATGAAATGTGGCGGAATTGAAAACGTGCTGTTTCTTGTCAATTCATTCCTGAACAGCGCTCTTATTGACTCCCCAACATATAAGTCGTGAAATGCACGAATGCGCTCAACGACCTCCTTTAGGCATCGGTTTTGATGATGTTCAACTGCTCGCGTACTGAACAATTCCCAGTCAATTTCACTTTCGACAATATCCCAACCAAATCGTTTTATCATGAAATCTATACATAGAATTGCTTCATAACGTTTCGTTTTCGACGAACTGCATAGAAATCGAGGGATTTGCTTACAAATTAATGCAATTGTTGTTGAATGCGGTTGATATCTTATAGTTTGAAGAGCGATTCGCTGGATGTGCATTGCAGGAACGGAATGAACGTTACTGAGAAAACGAGCGATTGTCGGCGTTAAAATGAATTGAGCAGGTCGATTGCATGCAGTGATCTCATAGAATAATTTGATTATTGTTTTATTTGACGATATGTTGTTACGAGGATCGAACTGATTCGCAACTACTACTTGAACAAGTTTAATCCATTCTTGATCAGTGAATACCGTATAAAGATCATCGTATTTCATCCATATGAACAACATCGATATCACATTTGTGTTCAGCAGAACAAATAATTCTTTTGGTGAGTAGTGCAGAAAAACACATTTATAGCTGCTTAAATCAACCTGAACGATTTTTTTCAAGTATATACGATGATTTTTTTGCATAAATGTTACTGCAATAAACCAGCAAAAACACTAACTGATGCTTGTTCGTGCAGAAATGTTTTGATTCTTTCGGCAAAATTTAGCAATGATTTTCTTATGACGATTCTTGCAGATAATGTATGAGCCCAAATTCGCATCCAGCTAGCGCATGGATCAAGAGCAGCGAGTATCGCCATCGGATTGCAAGCACTTAAATGCCCAGTATCCACACTTCCAATATAAGTGATGAGAGATGTGATCATCTTTGACATGGCTATGAAGTTAAAACGTGACCATAAAGATGGGCACAGACACATCATCTGAATGAGCATTCAATGAATTTACACTTCAACTACAAAGGATGTGCGTTTCGATGTGCATCATAAGGCTTGAGCTTCAACACAACTCTTGAATATGCGTGCAGTTAGAAGAACGAAAGAAGTTCACCTTGTAGAGTAGAATAACCGATTTCAATTTGATATTTTCGTTGAGTGATGACTGAAGCAAATTGGGGAGTATCGCAACAAAACAGCAAAACACATCAGTGACAATATCGCAGTCTTTTGTATTGAATAACTTTTTGAATAATAACAGCGTATTCGTGAAAGAAGCTTCTTCCTCAAAGCAATTCATTACATCTACCATATTTACAAGATATCGAAAAGAATATTTCACTAATTTTAAACTAAATGAAGACAGCAATTGATTTCTTCATTAATTTGTATTTCATAGCAAATTTCGCTTACTCTTGCCTGAACAAACAATAATTTAAAACCAAAGACCCCATAAAAATCATAAATCAGTCTTGAGCTCATAAGTTTTATAACAGTGTCATTCACGGCTATTACTGAACATTACCTTAAAAATGCATAGCAAAGTGATGAGGGAACTGTTGCATCTGAGTACACGTATAATGAGAAGACGATATGGCACACGTGGGAGAGGCAATGAGACAAGATACAACAAAAGACAGATACGATAATGGACGCAGATAGTGATCTTCAAATGAGAGATCTTGGACTTGGATAAAATTTGGCTCTATTTGAGCACTACGTCGGTTCATCTAGAAAAGGGCGCAAATGAGCAAGTCCATTTCTTACATGAGCAAATCCTTTTTCGTCATCAACCTTAACGATTCCATGTTTTCTCATACGGTATTCAAGTTAATTTTTCATAACAAAGGCAATTTCGGGCTGAATTATTCGCTGAGAAAGCATTTGAATGACAGGTTAAAAGTCTCACCATTACAGTCACCTCACATATTCGCAATATTCTTGTCAAGTATTTTCTTCTACCGATAGTCGATGCTGATAGAGACATGAGAGAACTTAGTAAATCAGCTCTGAAAAAAAGTCAGCGAGAAGATAAAACGGTATTTGAGAATGAATGGGTTAAATAGAAGGGATTTTTCTGAAAATTCATTGAAAAACTGAAGTATCTATGGAGTCATTTTTGCGATAACAGTCTGCTTTAACCTCATTGAGAACCTACAAATTCGAGTCAACAGTTTCATCATATAGTTGTAACTCGCCAGTTGGCGTGAAACTGAATCGTTAAATGTTCATCAGTGGTTTTTAACTGTGTACCAAGATCTAACAATTTAAGTGAGTAACGGAAAACCATTACTCTTGATAATAATTGAAATCATTTTTTCCATCTTTGATTCTCCGACTTGTAGACTATGATTTGGGTAATACAGAATTTGTTTTCACAAACCTCATCTCGCTGGATAATTCAGCATTTTCCAATCGTTGGACCAATGTGTTTATATCCACATCCTCTGGAAATCGTGTACTCTGTTCCAAATCTAAGCCGAGCGTTGAAGTTCCAGCAAATGAATTTTCAGAATAATCCTGAATGAAAGTGAAATAGAAGTATGGATTCGTTCACACTGTTTCACGATTAATTCATGTCATAGCGCAAACCCTTAAAAATCGCATTATGTCACACAATTGAAAATTTAAAAAAGGAAGTGATCAAATTCTGTTAGCGAGATCATCAGTTGAAAAACCTTAGCAAACCAAGTAGAAATGTGGAAAATTCTCTTACGCTGAGCATTTATATCAATTTTTAACGTATCCATTCGTTTGGCGTTCAAAAAATTTAATTAAAGCAGAGAACAATAAGCAACTTACCGTTCCAAAGCTGTCGTAACGAAATCGTGTGGATTTGCGAATTCTGAGGAGAATCTCTTGTTTAAGACGTTTGAATCTAGCACATTTTGAGATGTGAACGGCTGCACGAGATATTTGTCTGCTAATAAGATTTGCATTGGCATTTCTCGGATTTGTTGATGCTTCCAATAAAGGAATATAGTTTCTCTTATAAATGCTAAATTGCATTATCATTCAGTTTAATAACCGCATCCAACTATTTAACCTTGTTACATCACACTTTCAAATGCTAGGGAAGAGCTGCAGAAATATTCCCCGAGCTCCATTCGTAAGTACTATTCATGGCTACTGATTCAAAGCATTTCCGAAAAAATCATTTCAACTTCAAAGTGATGCATATAAATTTGAAAGACGTAACTACAAATCAGATAAGACACCTTTTGAAACAGATTTCCACGTCTGCATCACAATTCGAGTTCACGGTGTCAACAAGAAAATCAAGTAAACGAATGCCATTTCCAGCAATGAACTCATTGATTGCTTCTTCCATTACCCTCAACGATCAATTTTTCACTTTCTCTGTACATTCGATTCTTAAATATCTTCGTTCACGTTTTCACAAAATTCAATTAACTGATGAAAATTGGTATTTGTGAAATTCTACAAATTGAGAAGATTAGGAATTAATATATTCATAGTTGAACGCTGTACATGCTATTGAATACAGTGACCTGCACAGTTTTCTTTTGGGGAGACAGAATACAATTACATTTCATCGGATGAAAATACAACAAAAAAAACACTTTGCAATTCATGTGCCAATGTCTTTCCCAACCCTTTACAAGATGCAGTGACTAGAATCATTAAACTACAGATGCTGTTATATGGGCAATACGACTGACTAACTATGAACATAATTGCATACAAACGGTTTACTCGCACACGCTGCAATTTCAGTTGCCATAGTGACTTGATTTATTTCAAGATATGTTGAGTATGTGTTGAATGTGGTTCAGTAATATCACATCAATCGCAAATATTGCTTTCAGAGACTAAGCATAGAACTTGGACACTAGCTTGATAATGATTTCGTCAAGGTTCACAGTCTTTAATCACACATTTGAAGTGAAACAATTACGGAGCTTTCAGGATCATTGTCAGACTGGGTATGGGTTAATGAAGATACAGGTAGGCAGCATAACAGAATTGCTTATTGTATCTCATTTTCCGTCAACAAAATATTGTGGAGATTGTTTTAGATGAGTAACATCAATACGATTGGAGTCCGAGGCCAACACTGCCAAATCCAAACCAAATTCCAAAAAATGGTGTGAAAATGAAACGAACCCCAAATGATTATAAAAAGTCGCTTCCAAGAATTAAACAGTGCAGAGTAAACAAACGAAATGTGACTCACTTGATTTTGAATCATTTCTATATTCCCGTCATACCATAATTATGAATTGATTCATATAATCTGGAAAATTGAAGTTATGCTAGACTTAATGCACCCTGAAAATTTCGGCCAGGCTCAACAAAGCGCCGAAGGTGATTTTGAGGAAGTTATGTTTTAACGAGAGAAGTCGTACCGAAAGCCAGATCAAACTGTCGGGTTCGTTATGCTGATTACGAGTGCGCTCTTATTTTCTGCGAGTGACCTCGCTGAAGCGAGTAACTGAGCCTGAACTAATGAGGCGTTCTAATGAGATATGCAGCCTGATGATATGGCTGAACAGGTATGGATGGCGCTGGGTTAAGAATAAAAGTGAAGTGAACTTTCGGTTAAGGAGAATAGAAGTGAACTCTGGATGCTTTTCCTTTCACCTTCATCTCGTCACAATTTGCCGATTCCTCTCCCTTATAGACTTTGTTTAGAGTATCTTCGAAAATTGGGTTGCTGAATTGGCTTTGCAACTGTTCTGACCAAAACCCAGCACTGTTGAATTCGTGAGGAAGGTTTCATATCTTGTTCAGCTTTTCTTATGATATGTCATTTTGTAAGCAGTGAAGATTCGGAAAGGAAAGAGTAATGTCGGTCATCCAAACTGTTGCAAAGGAGCAAAAATAGAGATCTGTCATAGCGCCTGAACGGGGTACGAAGTGTGACACCTTGAGAACCACCGTTATAAAGAACTCTCCTTGGTATACAATTTTTTAACGTATTGCTTCGCGAAGAACAAAAATGACACATTTATCACATTCGATACAGTTTTATCATTAACCAACAATGGATAACATTTTCAGCAGATAGGATAAACAAATAAATGTACAAATAAAATGGCAATTCGATTAAAACCGATATACGATGATTATTCTCTCGACTTTCACTTTTCTACAGGTGCTTTGCCTCTCAGTAAATAACTACAAAGTTCGCCAGAAAAAAATCAAATAACTGATATTCCAAATTCGAAAAGATTTACCCTTCCCAACGTTTCAGTTGAATCGGAAAGTTAGGAACAGAAACAAACCCGGGACCATCTGAATAAAATTCCATCGGTTAAACAAGCTCGGAGTGTTCAGCCCCTGGACGGTTTGTTTCATAAAGAATCAACAATTCTGAACACATGAATCTAAATGTCATCGAATTTACTCGCTGATCCATCAGTTGATGTTTGCTTCTTTGCAATGCCACTCGTGTTCGTCATTTTTGCTAATATTTCTGCTTCGAAATCGGCAAACTGGGATGAACTCTTTGCTAAATTCAAATCTGAAACAGAATAATCATAATTCAATTCCTGATGACATTATTACACCATTTGATTTTAAGCAAAACTTTTCCCGCGAACGGAAGTCGATAGCTCAGAGGTGGAGCCCTGATCGGTAATTGGTACGCCATGGACCCGATTCTCGTTGATGAAGAAAAGTTCTGTTGGAAACCGAGTGGTGTACCAATGTCATCAATGTTGCCGAGCCCAAGCCAGGCTACGATTCGGCTTGTAACTAATTATCCGTTTATCGCTTCCTAATGGTCAATCCTTCTTCGGCATAGAGCTTTTCATCATAAACGCATAATCAATCATAGTACAGAAGTTCTAAACAGAAAAATGCCTGCAATCGAGATAATAGTTTCCGAGAAGGATAATATTACCGCTATTGTGTAGATTAGATGACACATTCGAGGTGCTAGTACTTTTCTCTTCGAAATTTAACGAGCTTATACAAGTTTCTGGATCAGGTTTTTCAGAAATCCACGATATCCGTAAGGGATTATCCAAGTCTCCTGTTTCATTCTCTGCATCTAACTGAAACAACACAAGGTATTTCAACCATTCCCAACAGTTTTTGAACAGAAATCAACCTATTTTTATGGGAACATCGACGAACTAACGATGCATTCACGACTAAACAAGTAAAAACTTAAGGAAAATTATACGCCCAGTTCACACTGAAATGGAATTTCAACTTGAAAGTCATGTCATTTCATGCGTACTTTTGCTTGAATATGTCGATTCTCACAAACAGTTCTGGGAATCATTCGAAAAATTGAATGACAGATGAATGTAAAAGCAACATAATATTGAACAAATTGTAAACATACACCGTGTTTGGCATCAGCGAATTCGATTATTGCTGAACCTTTTCCTGATGATGACATTACAAGAGCCGATATTTGTCCATACTGAAAAATTGACTCGTTGAAGAAAGTCACGAAACAAACCTTCAGCATAATTGGAAACTTTTTAGATTTTCTTCAGTGCGAAAACGAACGAATATGCGATGGACGAACAGTTCACTGCAAGATGCCACTTCTGTCGATCAAAAATGTAGAATCTGGGCATTCTGGTAAACTAAATTCAAAAAAAAAGAAAACAAAACCTTCTCAAAAATGTTTCTCAACTTCTTTTCATCATAATCGCAGTTATTTCGGCCTCGTTTCCACTTCAACCGCAAACGTGCCTCAGCATCCATTCTTTTGACTGTGGATGACAAAATATCATATATTATGAAAATATTGTATATCCAAAAAGTGTTCTTCGTTCAAATTTTCAAAAAATCAAACAGAAATGAACACACAGAATGAATAAGTTTAAAGTCATCCAGTAAAATGAAAGTTGTTCAATTCCATTGAATAAACAAATATCTAAATAAACAACTGAGCCAATAAATATATACATAAGTAAACGACGAACACTGCGCAGAGCTCGATGCCTTGGCAGCTACAAAAGCATCTCGCTTTCGACGTAATTCTCTCTCAATATTCTCACGTTCACGACGCAGCATATCCGATCCTTCTTTTCTCAATCGTTCAACCTGAAGAAGAATATATGAAAACTAAGTGATTCAAAGACGAATTTTTGACGTTCATATCTGCAAAAAACAGCTCCAATTTAGTTAGAGTAACATTTGAATTAAGTGTTTCTTGATGGTGAATCAACAACTTCCAATATAAAACAACAGATATATTGTAAATGATACGCATAAAAAATTAAATTTAACAATAAAGAGACCTTATGAAAAAATAATTTTCTTTCGAAGATACCAACCTCCTTTTGTAATTTTGCCTCGGCAAGCTTTTCATCTTGTTGCGACGAGAACGCTTGAGCTTCACGCCTTTCCAACTCTTCTCTCAGTCTCCGTCGGTTCTCGGTTTCTCTCTGTTCTCTCCGCTGAACAAAGATTTTACGTGCCGTTCTCGCGGCACAAACACCATCATAAGCAGCCCGGGCTGCGGCATCTGTTAGCAGTTCAAGAGCTCGAGAAATCTTCAAGAACATATCTTCAGCTGAAATTCAGGATTACAAATGATAAAACTTCACTGAAGTAGAATTTAATCTCTTGGAAGAGTTGTCAAGTATTTTACCATATCACACAAGTTGCTTGAATTAAGAAAGATTTTATTCGAATAATAACGAACAAACCCTGCTGTTTTCGATCTGGGTTCTTGTCAGGATGCCACTTGAGTGCAGCCTTCCGAAACGCTTTCACAATTTCAGCATCTGTGCTTTTTTCATCAACACCCAGTACTTCATATGGATTGAAATCCAAAGAACCGCTAACACGGTTGCCGTTCGCCATTCCACAATTCCTGAGTTGATGCTATCATTCAGAACGCTATTTGACTGAATTAGATATGTGGATTGCTTGAGAAAGATTTAGAAAATTGCGGACTGATTTTCCAATGAACCCTACTGTTCGTTATCATTCAAAATACCTTCCTGACATCTACCCAGCTTGTCATTTCTGATGAATGTAAAGAAAAAGTGTGAAACGGCATAATTCGCCCAAGCCGTTAATAACTTTGTTTCGAGTGTGTTATTGCAAACTTATGCCAAGAAAAAACTTTGCATTCAGAATCCTTTTTCGTATGAATTTCCCCTCATGAAATGATTTAACTTCACAACACGAAATGTTTCATCATCAAAACTAAAGTTTGCGAAGCACGGATACGAGTTCTGTTTTATACCTTCCATTATTTCTTCGAACCCAGCTAGCCTCATACACTTTATTTATTACCACTTTTGCGCTCTTTAACCCATTACATAAGTTGATAGTAAAAATGCCTCTACCATAACTTTTCATGTACGACCGAACGGCGTTCGTGTCATTCCAACTGATTATAGCAACTAATTGAACCTCCTTTGTGAGTGAGAGGGTTATGAGCCAATGGGAAAATCGAATGTAAAAGTATTAAGAAACCGTTGCTGCTGAGAATAGATCAGATCTAGAGGCATAATCTAAACTGTTATTGGAAAATATTATAACTGATGCAATAACAATGAAAATTACGATTTAAAAAAGATAACAGAATTCGGCATCAACTTATTTATTCGTTTCTTGACGAATACGAATTCAAAAGCACAAATAAATACGATACAATAATCACAATACAACGTATTGACTGAACACACTGCTCGTCGGGTATCACCGATAATGCTAATACGATATCGAACGAACGCCAACGCACAATGAATTCACGTCGAAAATAATTATATCGATACAAACTTTAACGAGAAGACTCATTTTAAGAATCGTCAAATAAAATATCACAGAATTCTTCACAAAATAGATTATTATAATTATTATTATGGTTATTAACTTTGTTCAAAGAGATACGAATAAAAAAAGAACTGACTGAAGACGATTGATCCTTGACATTGAATATCGATACTTGAAATCAGTTTTATTCAACTCAAATAATTCCAGTAATAACTCAGTAGAACAAATGAAAATAAAAGCAAATCAATAGCTGTGATAGGTTCTCAAAGAACATGAACAGATTGATCAAGCAGTCAGATGACGGTGATCATTCGACAGTCATCATTCTGACTCGTCGTCATCTATCTTTGATTGGAGAGGGAATCAAGTTCAGAAAGGTGTATCGTCGAGGAGTGTGGTGTGATTGTTGGTGTTGAGTTCAAACTTGCACAACATATTTCGCATTCATCAATCAACTGAAGCAATTCATCTGGCGTTGGTCCCTTCAATAAATCATGACTAAACATCAAATAAATAGGTGAATAAAATGAATGAGTAAACTAATCCCTAGATGTATTCATGCTCATCAATGACATATATTTGTAACCTGAAGAAGTGAACCGGTCGGTCGGGAACTACCACCCAACCAGGCACCTACAGCCGATGGAGTGGTTGTTGTGCTAGGATTACTCATTAAACCACTTGTGGATGCTGCTGCGGCTGCACTTTTATCGAGTTGCGTGGACTGAGGATTTATTGAACTGTTTAGCATGGTATTAGTCCGACAGTGATACTGATCCAAGGCTGTTGTCAAATCCCACATCTTCAAATTTAGAGAGTTAGGCACATTCCTCAATTCTGTTTGTTCACACTTCAAAATATCTTCAGATTTCATCAGTTATGCGACTGTACGTTCATGATTTGAAAATATCACTAGCCTGAATAGTACCATTTGCAGTTCCTGTGAATAAATATCGTCTCGGTCTGGAACCCATCCGATTTGAGCCGTCACATTCATGTACCAAGAATGCAGTTATTGCTGAACCATCCACTGAGCGAATTGTGCAAAGTCTTCAATAACAAATTGATCAATAAACTTCTATATTGAAAACGGTAATAACCTGAAGAAGAGAAAAACAACTGTAAGAAATTATCTCACCGCCTCATAGCTATGATTTTAATTTTGGTCCATTCACATGCAGAACTTTCAAATACAATTAAAAGCCATTGTTGTGTATGCTACTTGCGTGTTCCCTCAACTGGGGATAATGATGAACAAATAAATCAGATCTGAACAAACATTCCTACCTATCACCGTTTGAAGCCAAACGAACGAATATTTGATTGGTTTCCGGAATAACACGTTGTACAAAAATTTGTTCGCCGTCTTGATCTCCGAATGGTCCTTAAAAGAAGTTGTGATATCGTTCAATTCTCACTCGTTTATAGAGTACAAACCTGGATCGGTGCAATCTCCATCAGTTATATCATCAGTACTATCCAAAGTTAGCACTTTGAAAGACGCCAGTGAAGTGCTTCCAGGTTGCGTTGATATCATTCCTCGAAATCTTGTAACACCCCACGATCGGACATGATTATATTCACTACACACTGAATATGTACTAGTGCTTATTACACTTGCAATGCACAAGAAAGTCATCAAAATGCATTATGACTGAAAACAACAAACAAATAAGTAAAATCAAACCACTAATTAAATGATTAGTAGTCAAAGCAACTCTAGTGATGGGTGAAGTGTGAACTGTATATGTTTGAAATAGCTGTGGTCCATGACCCACAGTTTCAGGATGCTGCACTATTACCCTCACAATACCACTTGACGTTCCATATGCTATTTCAATCCAATTACCGCAGATATCTTAATTAACATTATAAGGGCAATTGAGACTAACAACAAAAATAATAATACACAACCATCAACAGATCATTCCGATATTACATGTCTATAAAATCATTGTGGAGATAACAAACTGAAAAATATTTGTTCACCCAATTCTCATTACACGAATCTCGTAACAATATCGTGATTTTGAACGTAAATGAGTTGATCTATTGAAACCAACTTGTTTTCGGTGTTAAATACACACTGATAGCAGTAATAAGGTCACCATTAGGGTCACGATATAACTCGGTAATTAATAAATCGTTATCTTTCATTCGAAGAGGAAATTTCTGCATATCAATATAATAAATTGATCCATTTGTACATCCTAATAACAAGAACGAACCAGCTGTATCATAACACGATATTGAAAGCACATCTGAAAACTGACATCACTGAATAAGTAATACCAACAATGACAATAACGAATAAATCAAAGCACTCCACCTTGGACTTGCCAGTTATGTGTCATCGAATGCCAAATACCCACCTTTCCAAGCTTGCTTAAAGCCACCAACTGACTACCAATGAAAAATAACTTATCAACGGCAACACATAACGAAAAAGTTCCTGGAAGAATATTCCTCGTAACAGAATTATGACCTTTGAAGTTCATTCCGCAGTCAACTGACACGAAATAAAAAGAATAATGAAAGCAACAATACGGGTAATAATCACAGTAATAATGATAATAATAATTATTATTATAACCCTGATAGTAATTGAACTGATCGTTCAAGCAATTATAATATATTCAGGGGAATGTTAATTTGACTGATATATTAATCATTACTATATGTTACGAAGATTTACATAGCAAATCAATATGCAAAATATGTAATTGCAAATGAATAATGAAATCTCAGAGGCACAAGAATATAAACAGAGGAGATCAACTGACCTATTTTAGTGCCTTGCGGTGTATTTGTGTCCGAAATATTCCATAAATGAATAGAATTGTTCGCTAAAGCTATCGCTAACATTTTATCGGTATTTTGCGCACCAAACTTGGTATTCAGTGCAATATGACGAACAGTTGCCTCTAAGCGTGGAGATGTATAGACTGACTGCCAGCCGAGACTCTCCTCTTTCATTCTGAACATGATTCGTTTCGATTCAATCGCTCGAAAAACATCAACCGACCAAGTATGAACTCCTCTTCATTCTTTCATCAGTCACACTCTATTCCTAGTTTTATCACAAAATTTCATGTCATATAAAACAGATTAACCGAACCTGTAGGCTGAATGAATGGTTACAATAATAATGTCAATAATAATAACAGAAATAATAATAATAATAATAATAACAAGAAACCTATAACAACAAACAAAGTTCGCATAACCAACAGCGATTGAGTTATGGTGTGCACGAATGCAACGAACTCGAAGGGGATGATAATAATCACTCTGGATTTGAGATTGTTCTGATGAAAATAATGGTAATTTTGTTGAAGTGGAATGACGAGGAACCATCATTGATAATTCGCTTTTTATCTTAATTAAAAATGAATCTTTTTATCAGTTTATGAGGATAAACTTAAATTAGAGACTAATAAATGGAATACCAATCTAGCCAATTCGTAGGAACTCTTCTTCATGTGTCCTTGTTGAAATGCGTTTCGTGATGGACTACTATAGCCACTATGACCCATCTGAACTATTGAAATAATTCTTTTGCAGAAACATGGCAATCTCATTTAAGAGCAATATATACATCAATCCGATCACCACATTAATTTTAATGTAATAAAACAATAAATTGATAATTCATCAAACGAACCATCATAAAATCAGCACTATTTGCTCGACTGTGGGTCATGCCTCCACCATTAGTCTTTGGACCCTTCAACTGATATCCTTTATCTGCGTTCGTACCACACTTTTCCAATTTTGCATTGACCATCTCATTTTGCTGTTCTGCAAAAGATATCAATAGGCACAATTCGACTGAATAAGGAGGTGATAACACACAATAATAATCAGAATATATGAAATGATAACGTTTGTTCGTTGTTGCTGTTGCATGACCGTAATCGATTTCATTCGAATTATTGTGATTACTATTAGCAGATGGCGACTGTTTTATTGGATCTGATAAACGTGATGATGCACTGGTCAATATTACTGACGATGACACTGAATTATTATTATTGTTGTTACCATTATTAGTGTTATTAGTAGCTGTATTGTTATTAACTGCAGGATGCAAATCCAATAATGTAGGCATCTGAAAGGTATTTCATCGAATATATAAAATTTATTCAACATACTGCATTGAACGATGAGGCAATTTCATCTCGGAAGGAATGAAAAAAACGTTACTCGAAATGAACCGAATAGAACACCCCAACTCTTCAATATACAATACGAACTAAATAGGGCATGGAAGTGTAAAACAGTGACAAGAATGTACAGTCTTTCAGCTGAGTTTAAATAGATATTTTAAATGAACAAACCCTTGAATAAATCTCTTTTTAAGTAACTTTAGATATCAGCTACTACTTTCAATGAATGAAGTGAAACAAAAGCAAATAACCTGAAATTTAGCTTCCATGCTCGGAAGAGGCCTTGGTTGTACGGCAACAATGTTTTGATGAGAGGCATTGACTTGAAGATTGTTGCTGGATGGATAGGATAGAACGGATGAGGAAGGTAAATCATTGCTATTGCGATGGCTTGGAGGGATAAGATCTGAGGAATTCTGAATTGGATTGACAGAAGGAGACGGGCACTGTTGTTGCTGTTGATTGGGGGATATGCACGACGACCTTACTGAAGAGCCTGAGCCTGATCCACAATACCCTGCAATCATATAGATTAAATTCACTAAACACACTACCACTTGCTTGAAGACTGCTGTTAGTGATTCATCCCATCCCTTTCACGAGTCAAGATGACTGGTTGATGTAATATGGAGAGCTCATGAAAGCAACAGTATACCATATATCGGCAGCGAAGGAGGTGGTAGATAAGCATGGAAAAGTACATCACCGCAAGCGCATTCATTCAACTCTTCACAGAGTGTTAATCTCTTAATCAATGGTCCAAGCCCATAATATTGCGCTTCATGTTTTAGACTTGTTAAACTTGCACAACTGAAATTATTCACCATTCAACAGTAATTCAGTTGATAAATTCAACCGTTTAAAACTGAAACTATAACATTTAATGTCTGTTAATTGCGGAAAGGTGTAGTGAAATAGGCAATTATTTTAATCGAGAGAATCAATAATGATGAACCTTAAATCGACTTGTCGTGTTCTCAAATAATTCAGAATAATTCGAAATAGTGACGGATCACGGTCAATAAATATCTGAAACGATTTAACAATGCGAGTCTGACTGAAACGGGCAGATTATGACAGATACGGTTTTATATCAATTTAATTCTGTATCATAGATGGGATGAAGAGATCTATATATGGATAAAAATTTAAATTGGCTTACGGCTGACTTGAATTAAGTTGCGCTCATCAAAAATGACATCAAAAGAATCTTGTAAAGTGGTACGATATGATAACTCAACAACTTACCGCTCCTGTATCATCGCGAACTGTTGGAATTCGACCACTCAGCAAACTGAAACATGATATTTGTTACAACTGAGTACACCATGAATTTTATTCAGTACATAGGTGGAACATGATATTTTAAAAACAATAATAAAATGAACTTCGAGATATTTCACTTGACAGACTAATGTGCGCACACACGACTTGTTTTGAAACGGTGTACATGACAAATGTGCTTGATTAATGATTTTTGAGTTAGGATAATAGCTTGAAGATAATCCCTTTCGTACGCATTTTATAAAACATGACGAATGTAAATCCGTTCTTGTGTTTAAGCTTAATGATCGTTTTGACGTTTATCTGAACTGATTATCTTTCGATGCCCTACAAAATTCTTGAAAACCACTAACGACACGCGACAACATAATATCTTGAGATCTCTACATCTCGAATTTGCCTCCGAAAAACTTGTCAACAAAATGGCATTAGTTGCCCTTGAAAACGGTTGCTTAACTGGCACGGAAATTTTAGGGCGCGATTTTCGTTGCTTGAGGGAATAAACGAGATCTACATTTATAAACCACGGAATAATGTTTACCTGGTAAAGAACGAATCTGATATCCATGTAAGGGTATGTCTTGAAGTAGCGAAACGTTGACCACCGACATTCAAATTCACAATTTGTTCGGTTGGGGGACGAGATGAAGTCATTTTCTATTCAAATATAATACAGTTTTTATGTGAATTACACTGAAATAAAATCTGCATTTGGATGATCATATATTATATTATTCAACAGCTCGAACAAAATTTATTTTTTTAAGCACAGAATTCCGCATTTGACTTACAACAGAATGTCATCACCGATTTTCGCAGTTTTGTTGGCCGTTTCTGATTAGCGCCCTGGTGGCAATTGATCGTTTCCGCAATTCGTAAACTATCAGCTGTAGCTAAGCACATCTCACACCAAAATACGAGGTTTAAGATTGTACTTTGCTGTCCCCGACGTCTTAAGCACCATCTTTTAACTCCTATTGGCATCCGAGGCGTAGTGGATAAAACGTCTCGTCATAGTACTCCCCCCTCCCCCTTTAAACGACACTAGTGCTAAATAATGTTGGTGATTAACGGTGATTCAGTTTAAGGCCCTCATCAAGGAGGGATGGGTGGCATCAGACATCATACGAGTTTAAAAGATAAAGTGGAAATGATACAGACGGTATAACAATGGGAACATCGACGAACATCCACGAAAAACAAATCTGTAGACTTCTGAACAAATCAATTGGAAATTGATAAGCAACGAAAATGCGCAAGTAATGCTGAATGTTGCGGGGGGTCTAGGATATATTCACTAGCGACAATTTCACGCCCTACATTTGGCAAGCCCGTAGTTGGTCACACAAATTTCATTTCGATTCACTTCCTGCGCAATGCGAACGCATGTTCACCATTTTGTGTGTGTGGTATAAAATGCGTATTACTGAGGCTTAGGGTGAGGCTTAGCCTCAGCCTAAGGGCCTTAAACTGAAGTTTCAGTTCAAATGTTATACTGTTATCAAATGAAAATCCCACTTCCATCACTTGGCGAACTGTCAGTCCGTTCGTACTTGGCGAAGTGTGTGTATGCCCGAACGAGCAATGGGTGCGAACTGTAAAGCGGTCTCGTAGTAGATAGCCAATGGGCGTTCACTGAGGCAGCACGGAGACAATGAGTCCATCTTTCTTCGTTCAATTTCTACATTTCCGATCGCTTATGGATGTATTTCTAATCACCAAAATTCTTCTTCCATGAAAGGCGACAACATTTCATTTGTTATTGAAATAGTTGAAAGAATCGATTGATAAAGACATTCAACAATCGAATGTTGGACATCTTCAGGGAGATGTACGGGCCAGCAAGCCATATAATGACTCACCTGTCCAACATTCACGATCACAGTTAATGTTGTTACCCGTAATTTCGGCCCTTGTCTCCGATTACGGGTTAGTATCATGCAAAACAACATGCGCTTGTTAGTGGTGTTAGAGAGACAAGGACATGGTGCATGCAAGACAACGGACGAATGGAGGACGCAGATATTTACTGCGTGGCATTACACTGTGCCATCAATCCTAGCAATTTTTATTAACATTATTTTTCAATTATGTTAATAAAAATTACCAGGATTGATGGCAATTTGAATCATTTTTGAAAGATGATAATTTTTAAAAAATGCCATTTTTGAATGGCGTGCAAAATTTTAGTAAAACACTTGCAGGTAGAGTGGCTAGCGCCGGATAACTAATCGTAAATAAAAATTTTAATTCCTTATCTGCTGGATAACTTATCTACTTAAAAACTGAACAAAAATTTTGATCATTCACCCCTATCGGTTAATCTTTCAAAAAATGATCATTTTTTTCATCAATAGATTCGATAAATTCTGAACATTATCATTTTTTCGATGATGTCTTATAAATCCAAATGAGCTGAATTTTCGAAACTCATATTATGATGAGCTAACGAAATTATCTAAATCATCTGAACCAGCATCATGTAATAATATCTCTTAGTTAGGAATATGACTAACGAATGTAAAATACAAAAACTTACTAATACCTCATTCGAATGCAATTGTTCCACTAATATTATCAGAGTAACTTCTTCACTAAATTCTTCAGAATACAAACTGTTTTCTGATTTGTGATGTTGGGCTGTCATCTGAATGATAAATCTGATTCTGAAAAATCATTAAGACACCATTAATGATAGCACTGAATTGTGATACAACATAAATAATGACTCGACAACAATATTGTAAAAGTGCTTGAAGCTAACATTAACATAACAAAGCAATAAAACAAAAGTATCAAAACGATAAAACAGGCCAATGAAATAACAACATGAAATGTCAAACAATACATAAGACAACTGAACGCACTACAATCACTATGCTTACAAGAACTAAAAAGTACATGACAAAAAAAGCTTGAAGCTACCTAAAACAAGTGTCACTGATAAAACATTACTGATAAAATTCACAAGAATAAAACAACAGGAAACAACAACAATGACATAACAACAAACAACAATAAAACAACAACACGAACTACTTTAAGTAGCTAAAACATGACACTATTAAAACAATAAAATGGATATGATCACACAAAAATCAAACAAGAACATAAAACAAAAAGCTCAACAACCAGCAATTCATTTGCTAACAACAAAAATAAAATAACAAAATCGTTTAAAACTAACAATGACACAATACATTATTAAAATGACATTACGAAAAATACAGCGAATAAAATGAAGTCATGCAATACAACATTGCATATTAAAAGAACAATCATGCAATTTTAAAAAGATGATTTTCATTTTCATTTTGTTTTTTTTTTGTTTTTTATTTTTGTTTTTTTAATTTTTTAATTTAATTTAATTTTTTTATTTTTCTCACTTTTGTTTTTTTATTTTTTTAAATTTAAATTTTGTATTTTACAAAATTTTTCTTACTTTTTTAAAAAATTCTGCTGCTTTCGAAGGTTTGTTGCTCCACGAAGATCCACCACGTTCCCTTACTTGCAGATAATAAATAGTTGATTGTCAGAATGGATAAGCGCTGAGTTTTTGAATATGCTGGATACAATTAGGTTGCAGATCCGTTGAATATTTTAAAGAATATAATCCGAGGACGAATTCAGTCGAATGTCGATTAATAGAAGTATTCAAATTTAATCTCCAATGGAATACTTCATATTATTGCAGCTACCATAAAGAAATAATGTGCTGCTGAGAAAGTTGAATTGAATAAATGCGATAAACTTTCGCAATATTAACAGATTACTTAGCATATCTGTTCGAATAATCGGAGAGGAGCCAAGCATTTGACTCGTCAAAAAATCTCTCCGAATGACCGGCGGGATGATTCTTCTACGGTCCCCGATGAATGATTTGGATATATAAGTAACCGGTTATTTTCGAGTGCTTCAACTTGGGGATATATTCAAAAATATTGTTGAACTTGAATCAGTTGAAGCAATTAGAATCCATCATTGGAATAATAACTTGTAAAGGACGATGGCGAAAATATGATGGTAAATAGAGAACAGGAATAACCTTTACAATATCACAGTTTGACTGATTATTCCAGAGCATCAGTCACATCCGTAAGGTCGTTGAGTCGCTGAATTTGACGAATTTTGTTCGATTAAACAGGTTTACTGAAGAGTAGTTGATTGAATATTACCTTACGGAGGTGCAAGCAGGTGAACGTGGTGGTGGCACGTTGCGGATAATGGCTGCTTCGTTGACGGTTTGATGATTCATTAAAATTATTTGATTAACAAATTATAAACATAGAAGAAAATGAATTAATCAAACAAAGTTAAAACAAAAACTTCACAATTCACAAAAACAATGATTTGCACGCACAAAAAAAGAAACAAACATAACAAACACATCCTCAAACAATAACATTCATCTTCCCTAAATTGTCACAATAATGTTGTCGAGCTAACTGTATTTTAGATTTTCCCCAACTCACTCATCTAAATCCAGTGGAACAATTGTATTTTTACTACTGCTCAACTATTCTCTTTATTCTTCTTACGTCTTACTGATATTGAATTTTATAATGTTGTAGTAAAAAAGAACTTATAGGAAGTCAACTAGTAATAAATACTTCAAGATGAAATCAACCGATAGGGGTGAATGTGATGATTCTCGGCTAATAATGCTTATCGTAAAATAACCCTCTCTCTTTACCTCAAAAAAAAATGTCCATAACCATCAGTAAATATACTTCTCATTCAGTTGAGATTCCTAGATATTCAGAAAAAACTTGTTAAAACAATTCTATACTTCAGATCACTGACCGGTGGCACTGGTGACCAGCTCTCACTGACTTGCCGAAAAAAATCCTAATGCATCTATGGTGCAATAAAGTGAAACTAATTCTCTCAATTCATTATTATTTCACAAAATTATTCTCATTTACATGCATGCCGCTTACTAAATGTAATTAATAAAAAGTGAAAAGCAGTAATT